>BGPR01048711.1:0-11485 GCA_013235015.1 Araneus ventricosus
CCCCCATCCCCAGCATCCCTAAGGTCATTGTCATCTTTCGGAGTTCAATGACCCCTTCAGGAGTGAGAAATCTGTAGAGAGTGGACCTGCCTTCCCTTTCTATAGGAAAACAATAATAAGCAACGAGAGGATAGAGAAAACTGATAACAACGGTTCCCCGTCTATTTGGTCATTTATATTTGACCGTTTTTTGTTTAGCTGTTTGTTTTTTATCGTCACCAATGATAAATATGGCCAATGAAGTGCCGATTCCTATGAGTTTTGTCTTATTAGAGCAATGAAGCGCAAGCCTGAGGGACGTAAAAAAATCGACCAACGACGCGTGTTGGTTGTTTAACTAGAAGTAACTTAATGGTGATCGGAACTGTCGATTCGCTGTCAATACCAATTTGTTAGTTTTTATTCTTTTAGGAAGCGAAAAAGTTGGAAATTGCTGTGATGAAGATTTTTGTTTGGGTTATAAATTGGAAGATATTTAGAGCGGATATAATTTTCATTACTTTTAAATAAATGCTGTTAAATGTGGTGGAACGGTTTTTATTTTTTGACTGCTGTTTGCGGAAGAAAGACGTTGTTTTAAAAGGCATTTAAAACCTGCTTGATTGTAAGTTTATTTATAGACCCATTTTAATCAAAAGGAAATCTCTTTTCCTTTTGAAAATTTTCTCATTAATAAGGCTTTAATGATGCAGATTAATTCATTTTCATCTTGTGTTTTCTTATTTGAATTCAGATAACTCTTTCATTTTTGGTATTACAATTCTTTTCGGATTTTTTTCACCTCAATAGATTAATGATTAACTCAATAGATTTTAATGATTTGTTTTATTGTCTATTAACGTGATGGTGGTTCTAATTCTATTTGATACAGATCTGTCTGTGAATCAAGGACTCATATTAAATGGGAAACTAAGCATGTTCTGTTTGTTAAAGCGTCTTTCTTTTTTGACATTGCAAATGTTTTCGGATTTTTTTTCTCTTTATGGTAACAAAGAGTCAGCCAGTCTGCTTAAAAGATTTAACGATTTTTTAATGTCTCTTAATGTGGTGGTAATTCTAATTTTGCTTGGCATAGATATCCATGTTTGGGAGAGTCAAGGACTCATAATAAATGAGAAGGCAGGCACCTTCTGTTGACTAAAGCGTCTTTCTTTTTTAATATTATAATTGATATCGGATTTTTTTTCACTTTATGGTTACAAAGAGTCAGCTTCTCTCAAGAGATTTTAAAGATTTGTTTTAATGTCACTCAATATGATGATGGTTCCACTTGGCATAGATATCCACGTCTGTGAGTAGAGGCCTGGGAAGGTGGGTATCTGTTGGTGAAAGCGTCTTTCTTTTTTGATTTTATAATCGTTTTCTGATTTTTTTTTAACTTTATGGTAACAAAGATCATATCCCCTCAATAGTTCTTAAGACGCTTTGACCATTTACTGTTAGTCAAAGCGACTTTCAACCGCGCAGGTAATGTCTTATTTGATCTTACAGATGGTGGTCGGTTTTCTTCCTAAAGGACTTCCAGGGCCAACATTTGCGGTTTGCTCGTAAGAAAATTTCCAGCAGCCAATCCGAGAGCTACGAGCCATTCGTTACTAAAGCGCATATCGGTCTAACAATTCTTTAATAATGCTAGTTAAGAGCACAGAAAGAGGATAGAACTGTTTGTGAATATCTCTTTTGTTTTATGCAGTCTATTGAAGACGATCCTTGTAAATTTTGAACTGATGTCAGAAGAAAAAAAAATGACACATGAAATCACAAGCCCTGTTCCCAGCTTTCATACCATATCGCATTATCCTCGAACAAATGATAAATGAATACCTACTTCCTAGAATCAAGGCCATCAGTTTTTTTCCTTCATTCTATTTCTATTGACTAAATAAATGAAAAAAAATTGATGTTTCTTCTTTGATTTATGTTAAAAAGCATGGATTGTTGAAAAATATAAATAATAAATACAAAAAAACTTTGGAAAAAAGCTTTTATCGATGCAATAAAAAAGAAAATAATAATCTCAAAAATCTGGAGGTCAAAACAAAAATCGCAAAACCGTGAGGCGCAGGTAGAAAAGCTGTAAGTAAATTAGAATTGTAATCACATTTATAATATATTTTGTATGATGAATGTTTAATAACATTTCGTTTCTTATGATAATCATTGTGGTTTTATATCTTTCTCCTATTGTTTTCAGCGCCTTACTCTTTTACGACTTTTGTTTTGACCTCCAGATTTTTGAGAAAAATTTTTATTTTCTTTTTTTAATGCATTGGTAAAAGCCTTTTTTTAAAAAGTTTTTATATTTATTATTTTCTAGTTTTTAATCTTTAATTTATGTCATAATTCAGTATTATAAATATTTTATACATCAACTAACTAAAGCAATTATTTTATTGAAAAAGGCCTGATAGGATGTACGTAATGGAAAATATGCTTTATTTAATTCCAGCAATAACTTGTTTAAAAAGACATTAAAACTTGTTAAAGGACATACTTATTTTTATTGAAACATTTAAATTACTGTGTAAAGTCTTTTAGTTCTCAGAAATAATATAGATGGCGCCACAGATACCTAATTTCAGAACTCTAGTGCGTTAAGAAGTGAGTGAAAAATCGATCACAAAATTCTGACCTTACAAAAATATTTCGATCCATAACAAATAGATTTTTCTTCAAATAAATCCAGCATTAATTTCTTTAAAAAGATCTATAATAGGATATATTTTTTTTATTGAAACATTTAAATTACTGTCTAAAGTCTTTTAGTTCTCAAAAATACTATAGATGGCGTTACTGAAACCTACCGAGTGCAAACTCAAGTTTGCGTTTTTTTTTTTAAAATAAAATTGGTAAATGAGAGCTATAAAATTATTAAAATATTGCATTTTCATCAAGACCCAATAAATATACAAAATCTCAAAACTCTAGTGCATTAAGAAGTGAATGAAAAATCGATCACAAAATTCCAACCTTACATACATACAAACATGAAACATTTCGAAAAAGCGTTTAAAAAGAAGTACTTTTAAAGTGCTTTAAGCCCTTAGCACACGAACGAACTATCCTCAAGACAGTAAGAGAAAGCACGAGTTTCTGAAAACGACGTGGAAGTTCTCGTCATTCATTTCGGTGATGGAAAATCGGTTTCGAAGAGAATAAGCTCATTTACTCTTTCGCAGTCGCCAGGAAAATTCGTCGGCGAGAAGGCTAAGGGATTTAGAAGGACTATAGAAGAGATCAAATGTCAAAAAGCACACATTCATAGAAAAACATTTGGGGTTTGTTGCTCGGTTGCATAATCTTGCAGATACAAAAATATTAAAGCACTGCTTAATTTTTTTTAATATTTAGATTATTTATTAATCAAACATCTAAACTTTATAACCAGATGTCAAAAATTTGGGGAATATTTTTTCTTACGGCATATGTTTGTTCTACGGTGATTTGTAAAGTTGCATGTAATATGAGAAACATTTGGATTTTTAAAAATTCTAAATCACTTGTTCAGTGTAATTCAATCTCATTCTTATGTTTCTGTTGCTTTCGTATAAAACTTGCACTAATTATATTCTCATTTCGTGCTTCAGGTTTGAAGTAAATTAATAAAAACAGTTTTAAAAGCACATTTTGTTAGTGTACTAAAAGGTGGAATTTTTTTATCTGAATTATTTTCTTCCTATAATCTTTAATGAATAATTCATTATTACAAGTATTATGAACTCTTGTTATCCTTTCTTTTGAATTTATAGGTGGCGCCACTCATATGAAATCAAAATTCAATGAAATTAAAGGATTAAATTAAAATTTAAAACTGTAAATATTAAAATAATGTATTGTCGTCAAAGACGCAGGTGCACAAGTTTGAAAACTGTAGCTCACCAGGAAATGAGTGAAAAATCGATTATAATATTCCATCTTTCGAAGCATGAAACAAGCCATGTTAAAAAAAGTTTTTTTTAATTGAGCGAGTTGCATAAGTATGTAAAATATACCTTTTTACAGTAGTTGAGAAAATTAGATATGTGTTAATTTTGAAACGAAAAGCTAAAAATAAGAAATGCAATTTAAATTAGGTAATCATACTTTTATTTCATTAAGTAAAAATTCAGTAGAAACGTTAACTTTTGCGAAAATTATTTCAAAAGTTGCTTGTTAAATAAATACTCGTAACGGATAAATTATTGCTCAAGTCTAGACATAAATAATGAAAATACTTTTGCAGAGAAAATGGAAAACAGAAGCCATACTGTATACTCATGATCAGTTATTAGTTTTTTTTGCCAATTCTCAATATTTTTTTTCGTTTTGAAGTCTTTGAGGTCGAATGCACGGTACGGCTATGAAATCTATTCTGAAATCTGTCGGCAATTTGTACAACACGGAAGTTGTATTTTCAGGAAGTTAACTGTTAATGGTATATGAATATATAGCGTTGTTTACATGAGAGTTGTATTGAAGTGTTCTTAAAGAAACATCTCTTTTTGAAGAAATATTTCAATTTGGTAACATCAGTAAAAAGAGCAATGTCGAAACATATTTTATTGATAAGATATCTTCCGTAAATACAAGTGTTATTATTTCAGACAAAAGTCACCAGCTGAAACTCAAATTGTGTTGTATAGACAGAAAGCGATTTTTTGATATCATTTTTTTTGCTGTAGGCACAAGCACCGCGCAATCTGTCGTGCTGACGCACGTAGAGGACGCCACTATCGGTGTCTAACTCTTGATGTAAAATAAAATGAAAACAGAGAAAAGAGCTTCAGAGTCCAGTGTTGCTGATACATTTGTAAGCAAGCGGTAATTTAGCTGTGTCATATTCTTGTAACTTAAAACATGTTTAAATTATAAAAGCTAGAGTCAATAGAGTTGAGTGTCTTTACTCGGAAATAATAAACATATATAAACACGAAACATAGGGTAAGGTTGCTTAAGTTGTACCGATGACATTCTGACTTTGTTTCCGTCGAATCAACAACGCTGACGGCAGTGCGATGACTACTAGCATAGACAATGTTAATTCCATTATTTAGAACGGAGCTTCGATGCGTTATAATCTAATCTCGAAGAAAAATAAGTTTCCTCTGGTTTTCTTATAATTTTCGTGCATATTTCGTAAGACGTAAAACCATAAATATTATAAATAAAATGTTGTTATTTCTTAGGGTATCATTCTATGCTGTTAAAATAATTGCTTTTATGTAACTATGGCTCTCTACTTCGATTCATTTTTTTATAATGCGCATTTAAAATATTACACGTGGCGTTGCTTAAGACGCACCTCAAATGATGCTTAAGTCCTACCAGCTAAGCCTTAAGCATCTCTTGCATATCTAAAGATACATATCATTTATAGAAAGAAAATATTGTTCTTTTTAATATGTAATATGAAATGTGCTTTTTCTAACTTTTAGGTAGAGTCCATAAACGTGACAAAAGTGACCGATAACACTTAGAGACAAGAAGATATGGACGAGGCATTATGAAAATTACCCAATGGTAATATGGGCTTTAATGAAAGTATAATATTCCAAAACCGAAACAGCGACGTCACCTTCTAGAACTAAATAAACATTATGAATTTATAAAACCGAAAGGGTTGACAGAGGATTAACTCAAGGCCTAATAGTTTACTCAAAGAGTAGTAAGTAATACAGGGTGTTTTTGCTTCATTTGCTCCCAAGGTACGATTTAGGACATAGGTGGTACGATTTAGGACATAGGTGGTACGATTTAAGAAACTGTTTCCTCAACCATACGATGTTATTACTTCGAGATTTGTTTATTTCCTTCTACATAGTACGCGTATTTTGAACTTTCTTGTAATAAATAGGTGCAATATTCATAGAAGTTGTGAATAATGCAAAATTTTATCTTTTATTAATTCCTTCAATTTGTAGACTTTTTTCCTCAGGGGGTACGACTTAAGCAACCTTACCCTAGTAAGAACTCACACAATTCAATAAGTAGAATTATTAGCGAATAACAGTTGCATTTTTCTTTCTCGTATGCGAAGTATAGAAAAGAAAAGTATTGTTATTGCTATTAATTCGAATCGACATTTTAATGGATCTTCACCTTGTAACCCCTTAAGGATCGCATTTTTTTTTGCTATCTAATAAAATGACCCCTCCTGTTTTGGAAAGGGGCTGTCGTTTTCATTCATCTAAGAAGGCATAGAATACTTGAGATGCTTATGGATTCTACGTAATTTTTGTGTCAAATTATAAAGCTAATTAATGATTAAATTTTAGTTTATAAGACTAAAAATGTGATAATTTGATGCACATCAATACGACGGGCACGAGACTTAAAGAGTTAAACTATTCTGATTCGAAAAAAATGACTTTTGGAATTATATCTGTCTACTTCTATGTCTGTCTGACTGTGAATACAATATTTCAGAAAGAAAACGAACCATGCCAATGAAACTTGAACTGTGATTTCAACACCAAACCTCTAAATCAAGGATTCCCAACCCTTTCCCTCTCGCGTACCCCTTGATTGGTCCTAATATTTTCGCGTACCCCCTACTGTCATTTCTCCCCTCCAACCATAGGTCTATGTAAAAAAGTTTAAACCAATAATGTTAAGGGGTTAGGTAAGCCTAAGAGACAAATGACTCGAATTAATAAGCCCAAACTAGAAAAAAAGTATACAACAATGATGCCTACTGAAACCATGGCTTTCTATAAGATATTGAGGATTCATGCATAATCGGGGCTGGTGAAGACAATTTATCAATTATTTATCAGATTTCCTTTATCTTTCTTTTTTCTTATTTTGAGCGTAGGTTTGAGCTGGGAGTACGCAACCTGTGGTACGCGTACCCCTGGTTGGGAACCTCTGCTCTAAATCCACATCGAATTTCGCAACATATCTGTCTGTCTTACGTGTGAACTCGGTGAATCAAAATCGCAAGGAGCTAGATGGATGGAATTTTGCATATGGTTTTGTCCCCATCTTTTACATCTTCATCACATTTTAGAACAAATTCGTCATAGGTTGAATGTCTGTCGGTCTGTCTGCTCGTGTGTATGTGAATGCAATAACTCATATACGCAACAAGTTAGAATGAATTTTAGTATATGATATTTGCACCAAAAATTTAGATCTGTGTCTGATCTTGGATTCAATCAGTCAATGGAAAATGATCTAAAATACATACTCGATTCTCTTCATTGGAGTACGAAGCTAAATACAAAACGCACCGTATTGTGTATCAATGCGAGAAAGTCGAAGGGAGAATAACAGCCTGTTATTTATAACATTTCAAACCGAAAATGAAAAAAAAAAGATTTTGGAACCAAAACCGAACACATCTAAACCTGACATACGATTTTCTACACGAATTATTGAAATATAGTTGATGCACAAAATGCATACGATTTTTCAGTCTTACCAACTTCAGAAGGAAACCTAATCTAACCATGTGAATTGAAATAATATCTGTTCTCCCCAAAAATATTTATTGTTTCAATATTTTATCCCTGGTGAAAAGGGCAAAATGACAGGGGAATAAAAATACGATGCGGATTTTTCTCTCTCTGCTTCTTTTATCGGTATGTCAGATATGTTGTTATGTCGTCTGAATGCATTTTATAGAAAACAATTTTTACGAAAATAGAATAAGTAAAACTATCTCTAGAATGTTTGTCGATTGTAAAATTTCTTGAAACTACAAAATGATTTCAAAAATTTGCATTTTAATACGCCAATATTTTCCACTTCGTTTCCTTCAAACAGAATTTTAGAATACAAGGTAGAGATGTATTTACATACCGAAAATAATTCAGAAATGAATATAATTTTTAGCTTTGATATCGAATTAACCAAAATATAGAAAATATCAGAAAATTATTTTAATAGGAAATTTAAGGGGACAGGGAAAATTCAAATTACAGACGAATTTGAGTTAAAAAAAGTTCTAGTTAGCCAAGCGTCACTGTAAATAAAATCCTTGGAATAATTTCCAGGAATAGAAAAATACATGGAAAATATTTGAGATATGGATAGTATCGATGGCATTTTTGTTTTATGACATTAAGAACTTTAAATTAACATTTTCCTTGTGTCCGTAACTTGTGTTGAATCTGTGCAGCCTGGCTTTTTTCCAACGCTAGGTCCAATAACGGTCTGGCCTGTAAAGTGCCAACAGACACATTCGATTTTATTATTAGTAGATATATATATTGCGTCTTTTTCTCCATCATTCCTTTCTTTTATTCTTTACAATTTGAATTGTTAATCATCATAGCAACATCATTTCAGCAACTTTTTTTTTCTTAGTACTGTTCGCTAAAAAATGAAATCATATCATTCAGGATCAGTTTGAAAATGAATATTCCTACAAACTATATATAAATTTAAAGTTTCATATTAAAAGGGAGCAGTCAGAAATAGAATACAGAATATATGCAATGTAAATAAAAGAATATAAACTTAATAAAACTAATAAGAAAATTTTTGTCATGTAAAACATGATTTAAACAGTGTATAATTTTACATTTTGCTCTATACAGTACATGTTAGTGCAGTTTCAGATATTGCATTAAATTTTAAAAGCAATTCAAAAATTTTATTCAATCAGGCAACAGAATTATAAAATTACTAGGGGGCTCTGCCCCCTGCTCGCTAAAGCTCGCCAACCCCCAGAAGGATTGCGTTGCAATCCTCCCAGGTTTGCTACGCAAACCCTGCTCGCTTCGCTCGCTATAATGAAGACACTGTGTGTCCTAGAAGTTATTCTAAAATCTTCATATATATATATGAATCAGTTTTATTTTGCTTCTGATGCTTTAACTTAAATCAGCACAGAATAAAATTTTTTAGCCTCAAAAAAGATATTTTTCTTCAAATAAAACTTACAAAGTAAAGCCGATTTCCTTTTAATGCTTTCACCTTAATAAAGAAGGAATAAAATTTTTTGGCCCTGAAAAGGGCCGTTTTTATATAGTGAAAACATCAGGAACCTCCCCCATAAACACAATGAAATATTTCACATTTTGGAGCTATCACAGAAACAGATTCGAAAGATTGTGCTGTACAAAAGCAGGTATATACATATTCAATAAATTCCTATATATAAAATAATATACAACATTGAAACAAATTAAAAATGTAAAGCAAAAAAAAAAAAAAAACACTTGACAATCAACCACAGAAAACTTCCCACTAAACACAGTTAAATATTTCACATTTTGGAGCTACCACAGAAACAGATTCAAAAGATCGTGCTCTACGAAAACATAAATTGTACGAAAGCAGGTATATACATATTCAATACATTCATATATAAAATAATATACAACATTGGAGATTCTGCTCTACAAAAAAAATTGTATCAAAGCAGGTATATTCAATCCACTCGGATATAAAATAATATACAACATTGAAACAAATTAAAAATGTAATGCACAAAAATACACTTGACAATCAATCACAGAAAACTTCCTCATAAACACAGTTAAATATTTCACATTTTGGAGCTACCACAGAATGAACAAAAGTTTTTCCTGTCCCAGCAGGACCATCTAATAAATAACACTTGGGTGTATCTGCAGCGTTGTTGTACACTGCACTTAATAAGATTTCTACAACATTCCGCTGTTCACTATTTAACTGCATAGTATAACTATTAGCTTTAGCCTGCTCTTCCACAACATCAAAGTTCGCTCTCTCCAAAACACTTGCAGGCAAATCTACAGTTGGTAGATGCAGTTTTTGGAGACTTAAATTGTAGGATGTAAGCAGTTCCTCAATATCTGCAAGTGCATAGTGAGGTCCAGTCTGCTCAGAATAACGATGCACAAAGTGAAACTTGATGCTGCACGCATAAATCTGGAACATCCTCCACTTCTCCAAAGCCACAAATCATTGCGAACAGCATGCGCAACTGTCTCGGAGATTGAAATTGTGCAGCGTCATTCAAAGCATCATGCCACTGCTGGTCACCTCGAAGAAGTCCATACTCCTGACATGCTTGTTGAAATGTAATGCATCTTAATCCATTTACGGTCAAAATATCATAAAAACTAATGGCCCCAGACTTGTGCAGTAGTAGCATCCGCAAATAGTACCTCTCAGTATCCAGTATACTAACTACTGACAGTCTCCCAATAACATTTTGTCCACCACGTTGTTGCTTCTTCCAATTTGTGGTACTCTTATCAAACATATAATATTGTGGAATATCTGAGTAAGAAATGTTGTGAGCTGAAAGATCATTTTTGTTTAGTTCAAACCATGATGTTAGTGTTGTTTTTCTTAAAGCAGCTCGTTCAATTGCTTGGGCTTCTTGACCGTCTTGGTACACAATCGGCTGTTGCTGTGGTAAATGCACAGCTAAGCGCACTACAGTGTGGGATTTATGCGACAAATTAAATTCATTTAAACGCCACATGGCTTCAGGTGCACTAACATACCTACCTTCAACAAAACTTAAAATTTCATCATGATCCAGAGCACCTTTTTTTTGTATTTTGACCGAGGCTGCATCACGTCCTTTGTATACATATTTATATATGTATTTGTCACTTTTAACTGAGGCACAAACTTCAAAAATTTTTTAAGCAACCAAGGATTATATGGGACAACCCATCTGTTATCGATGGAATATTTCCCTACTTGGACAGGTTCAGTGGCTCTTCTGCGATAAATAGGGTATCCATTAACATTTTCCTCTGCATCATCCTTGAATTGTTTCGGAAAACTTTTACAGCACTGTCCATCTCTCATGCATGGAGAATTTATATTTATAGTTCCACATGGGCCATGTACCATGCATTTTGTCACAATTTGGAAGAGTCTAAGATCAGTGCAAGGATTTGGAAGTTCTGCACTCACAAACTTGTCAATGTCATCTTTAGTGCGGATTTTGCTTTCTGAATCTAATGTTAGAAGAATGTGGGCATGAGGCAAACCTCGCTTTTGGAACTCAATAACATAAATATAGGTCAAAACAGTTCCAAATATTCCATGCTTGCAAATATCTTCTAAAAGTTCTTTTAATTTCATATTAAATACACGTATAATAATATCAGGTCGGTCTTCAGGACGTTGTACTCCCTCCATGCAATTTAAAACTTCAAACCAAGATGGGTTGCAAGTAAAGGTCAGAAAGAGATCTGGTTTACCAAACTTGCGTACCATAGCCATTGCATCTTGATAATTCTGTTGCATATTATGTGGACTCTCGTTCAGTTCGCTTTTGTTCATTTCGGATAATATATCCGACAGCACGACTTAAATTTATTATTTTTACAAATTTCCAACTACTAAAAATAGTTTTCAATAAACGTGATCACACGAAACGACTTCGGACTTTCCGCTGATGTAAACAAATCAAACTTGCGAGCTGTTGCCAAACGGCGATTAAGAAATTCAACCTTTTTTTGTCGCCACGTAAGAGAATTATATATATAGATGTTGTCTCAGGAAATAAATAAACAGCCCAAAAATTTATGGAGAATAACATTTATACCCC
>BGPR01048712.1:0-11485 GCA_013235015.1 Araneus ventricosus
TTATTCTTCGTTCAGTTGCATATTGCTGTAATAGTCTCTTTGCCAGAGCAAACCTATCTGAGCGGTGGTGAAAGCGTCTGATTCTTATTGTAATGTTGGCACAAATCCGTTCAATTTGTGACCACGCGTTCTGGAATTTGGATCAGAAACTCAATTACTGTACTGTTTCTGGAACTTTATTCTAGCAAAATTAAGAAAGAAACAGCCATTTTAATTGGATTTTGATTCCGGAAAATTATTAAAATGCTTATAAAGTAAAATATGGGGCTATAAAAGATAATTTAAAACATGACAGTCATGCTTACTCCTATAATAACAGATTTTTTCAATCTTTTAACAGTTCGTATAGATGAATATTGGGGATTATATGGCCAAAAATAACGGCAAAAAAAACTTATAGACACTTAAAAGTATTCTGGAGTATATTGGGTATTACAAAAATTAGTTACAATATTATCTAACTTTCTGGGAAAATATTGCTTTCTTCAACTCTTAGTTTTAGAGAAAGCTAATATGAAATAAAATTCATTTTCCCGCAAAATCAGCTGCCGTCCCCACCCCAGGTCGCCGCCACAGAATATGGCAATCAGATGGAAACGACCTAATAAGCAAAAAAAATAAAATTCGGAATGGAAAAATCCACGTTGGATACGTGGAATGAACCTTGGAAGAAACAGTGATTTGGTTGGGATGGATCCGGATCCAACGAGTGGCTGAGTGCCCCTACGTTCTCTGTACAGCACAGTGAAGATGCAATCTATTTATATCTATGTCACTTCTTCTCAGGAGAACATATATTTGTGTTGCTTGCGTGACCCAAGCCTACAATTTTATCGAAGACCACGTGTTAATACTGTTAGCTCTAGAAATCTTCGTTTTCGCTTAGATAAGTAAGTCTTTTTTAAACTATTCTTTATTCATATGTTCTGCTTCTTGTCACTATAGTTAAAAGAATAGTCATCATTTTAGATAAATTCTAATATTTTCATATCTAAAATGTTTAAATGTAGTGTTTTTTTTCATAAGCGAGGGAAAGGCTTAATTTATAGTTTTTCCTAGTATAAAATTCATTTCTTTTTTCAATGTATTCAAATAAAGAATTTTTTATACTTTTATTTAATGATTCGGTCTTTTATAAAGACAGGGCATGATGTATTTTCTCTTTCTGTCACTTTTCATATGCTACAATTTTGGAAGCCTGCGCGGTACTCCGAATGACTAAAACTTATTGCGGTGTGTAAGATTATCGTTGATCGATTAATTTAATTTAATTTAAGATTCGCCTCCCTTGGTGCAAACTCAACATGCATTTCAGTAAAATTAATTTCAAATTCCTAATATCTAATAACGTGCACTAAATTTAGAGATTTTCAAAATAAAATGCTCTCTGTTTTCTCACTAAACTTATAAATAAGATTGATGTTGTAACTATTATTTATGGACATGGTAGAAATATGGTATTAAGCGAGGGGAGAATTTTATGAACGTGATTTGGATGTTAATGTTATGCCATAATTTTTTACTGGAATCGGATTAAGGTTCTTTGGTTTTGCATCACTTTTCACATTTGAAGTTATCTTTACAAAGTCTATTTATTGAGGAATAGATGATACGAAAATATTTTTTTTATTGCTAATGAAATAATCTTTATTACAGAAACAGGACTTGGTTTCAAAATATTTACTCTCACTTATGATCTCCATTTTTCTTATTATGCAGAGTGAGGTTGTTGATGACTTCTAATTGTATGTTACTAAAATTAGTTTTGTCCTTTATTCTGTTCTTTCGATTAAGTAAACTTTAAAATGTACAAGTTAATCACACTCCATGAAAGATACAGAGTATTTTAATACCATTAACACAGAAACTAAACGTAACTATTAAATCTAAGATATGGTATGGACAAGTATAACTTGTGTCATTCGCTGTTTGTGTACTGGAAATAACTACCTACTTTCTAAGAATTTGTCCTTTGACTTGTTGCCAGTATTCATTTTGTTATAATGTCCCCAAAGTCAACCTTATATAATCTAGATAATTCCATATACTTATTGTTATAATTCTTTGTATCATGATTTTTTTCTGACTTTCTTGAAAATATTTGTATGCAAACACTTCTCTGCTCCTTTAAAGTACCATTTTGAATTCAATTTTTTTAAAAGGCAAAATAAATAAATAAATCTTTTTTGTAAGCCTACAAGACAGAATTCTCAAAAGAAAAGAAAAAATCTTAATTATTAATGATATGAAATTTGCTAATCATTTTTATATATTATCAAATTAAATCTTCGGTTCCTTTATATTTTGACAGACTCAGAACACCGTTGCTCTATATACAGTGAAACTTACGTTTAATAACAATAATTTTCTCAACGATATTTTTTCTTTCATACCGGCTGAATTCTGATTTCCTAAATGTATTTTTAGCAAACCTGCACCTACAATAACGTCAATTTTTAGACGCAACCTTTATTACGATAATTTTGCCTCTTAATAAAACTGACCATTACAATCCCAATTTTATTTCGGCGGAAAACGGCACTATGTTCAGAATGTCCAGATAACCGATTAATCAGAGGAGGGGCAATAGCAGTGTGAATGGGCACAAATGTTTGTTAACACTCATTGATTCTGGTGGGCACTGACCAGTTAATTCAACCACTTGATCCTTAAGAAATTCGAGGTTTCATGTGTTAACATGAATCTACGATGGGCGAATTGAAACATCGATACAGAAAACCTCAAACTGCCTAAAACGATAAAATGCCCATTACAATATATTTTGTAGGTTCCTACAATTTCGTTATAGATAGGTTTACTGTATAAGAATTATTTTCTATCTTCTATTCCTGCATATTTGGAATTTTCTGAGAAAATATCCTTTATGAAGATGTTTTCTTTCATACAATGATTTTTTTCCCAAAAATTGTACTAAATATTTCAAAATAAACTGAGCCTCATTCGGTGAATAAGCAGTATTAATTAAGGACCACATTTCTTCCAGATTTAAAATTTTGTTTTTCAAAATAATCAGCCCAATATTGTATAGAAATGAGAGATAAAGGGTTTTATTTTTTACTCTACTATACTGCATTTAATAAAATAGTGCAAAATGATCATAGGAGTTTTTTGTATAGATAAAACAAATTTCTGTATAATAAACGTAAGGAGGAAATCCTACAGATCTAAAGCTACTACAACAAAGAACTGCTTTATTTTTCTTGATTGCCAGTAATTATTTAAGTAACAGTTCTTGACGCCCCATATAATTAACGATCCGTCTCATTGCCTTCATAGCAATTAAATGAGTAATTATCAGTAAATTAAAATTATATTCGATAGAATGATATTCCTAAAATTATTTGTATTCAATCTTAAATTTATATTATAACTAAACTTTAATTTATTTTATAAATGATAATTCCTTCTTACTTCGATTTTATATCACTAACATTTAATTATGTTTTAGTTCTATCGTATTGTAAGAGATTGATTTAATTAATTTCCATATGGCAATATTAAGCCTGCTAAAATTATATAAGTTAAGCATTTGTGCAAATTATTTTGAAATAAACATATAATTATTAAAATTATCAAGAAATTTTTCGTCCGTTACTGAAATGTATACAGTTCAACCACCAATATTTCAAATGCCACTGTTTCTCATTTACTTTTACCTTTTTTCTATTATTAAATGAATCAGACGAAATTCTTTACGATATCTCTAATACTTTAATAAGATGAATGTCTGTCTATTGTTGGCGGTCTTTAGAACAGACCGTACAGAACATAGAGCTACAAAATTTGGCACGGATATACTTTGGAATATGAAGATGTACCTCGGTGCCGTTTTTTTAAATTTTAATTCAAATTTAAGTTATTCAAAAATTAAACCAAATTTCATCATTTTCTGCCAATAACTTCTGAGATAGATTGAGTGCCAAAAGAAATTTTTTCATGTCATTTTAAGAGCAAAAAATTATCTTACCAATTATACCAGTTTTGTGTTGAAAATTTTATCTATTTTTGCCTCAAATTTTAAAGTCATCGGAATTTTAATGTCGCTGTTTGCGAGTGAAATTGATGACGTAGGGAGGCGGGCGTAGAGCTGTAATGACGAGAATATCTTCAAAACAAAATTATTATTGATGTAATCACTTCAAAACACTACATATACTAAAATCAGAACGACTGAGGAAAGGTGTATGGCCCTTTGCAGGATGACACGCAAAATGATGAAGCATTCCATTTTAACATGATCAGATAACCCATCCTGGCCTTAAAAGGATTTATTCTAAATCTAAAGTGTAAAAAAAATTCTTTTTAAAATCTCCTAATATTAAAAATCACTTCATGTACATTGTAAGCGTTCCAGATAAATTTTATATAAATAATTTCTTTCTTTTCAGCATTCTTTGCCCCCCCCACCAATATTTTTTTTTTTTTTTTGTCTCTACTTCGTTACAACTTCTTCAAACGTTCACTCGCGCAGACACGGTAGCGTAGCGATAACGTCACTTTCTTCCATCATTTCGCCTCGAGGCGCGTGAATTTTTGCCTTCATCCAGGTATCAGCAGATACTTCGTCATCTTTCTCCCCTCTTTTTGCATACCTAAACGGAAATAGATTTAAATCTGCAAATACGTATTTAGCTTTTCTTATTTTATTTAATATTTTCTCAGTAATTTTTAAACAGTTTTCTTTTTTGTTTCAAAATTATCTCCTCATCTATATGTTTCAAAATTTTACAAAATTTTTCTCCTACAATCGTGCATTATCGGCGATTAATTAAGCTAATAGATGGCTCTAGAATATGGTAAATTTAGTTTTATTACCTATTATCCCTATGTGCGCTAATTTAGTTAATTTTTTTTATCGTTTTGCTATTATTCGACAATTTGTGTTTTTTTATTGTTTATAGATATTCCTTTTGTAGTGTGTTTGATTTTTCGTTATGCACAAATAATTATTTAAAGTTCTTTTTGTTCATGCATTTCAATTCAATATTTTTTTTTAATTTATAAATGGATTTTTTTTATTGACTAGATTTAAATGATTATCATGAATTTAGTTTTGCGTTTTCATAAATATATGGTCAATTCTCTTTTTTTTTTTTTGGTAAAACTTTATTTGAATTATTTTCAGTTTTATATTTAATTTATTTTTTATTGAAATTTAATAATGTACTTTTAAATTTTTCATTACTTATTATCTTTTCCATTTTTAGAGACAAATTTAGCCAGATAAAAAAATTTTATTTTTTTAAAGAATCTTTTACTTATCATTTTTTTTAACGCTTAAATACAATGGATAAACTCAAGAGTTCATTATATGCAAAAAACCATCCTGTACATTTTCGTTTACGTGTATAAGGAATTGAAATTCAGTTATACTATACCCGCATTTCACTGTTTGCGTTTTTCAATTCATTTCTTTGTCGTTATTGCAATTATTGCTTTCAGTTGCAAAAAATTAGAAAGTTTCAAATGTCATCAGCCTTAATTGCCTTATTATTATTAATAAGACTGGCGAAGCAGCTGGTCGACGTAGGCGGCTGATTTATAATAAAATAAAGCAAATACATGGTATAGTGTTCCTCATTTTACTTGATTATATGTAATGTTGAAATATAAATCATTCGAGATGTGATGTAAGTACAAATGAATAATGCTTTCATTCTAAATCGTTAAAATTTGTGTAAAATGCTTTACATTCAGTCTTAGGTAGAGTACAAGATAATGAAGAAAAGTAAGCATTCATTAAAATTTTCTTTCTAATTCTCCTTCTTATATATTTTATGCCGTACAATCTCTGTTAAAACAAAGTTGCAAGAAATTTTATCGAAGTTATAGGATATCATAGCAGCCGAAAACCTTAATCCTTTAGAAATTGTTTAGGTTTTAGAAACAGTATCTCTTATACATTAATCCTAGTATTTTCAGATTAAATTTTACTGTCGATCCTTCTCTTCGTTTTATTACTAAACCAGGTTTATAACGATTATCGAAAATGAAATGAGAGCCGCTTTAAAAAACAATCCTAAAGCACACACATGGAAAATAAAAAAGCTTTTGCTTTCTTACTTTGCAAAATATATAATTTCCAATATAAAATTTCTTTTTTGAGTTTTAACATATTTAAAATTAGAACATTTGAAAATATTTAGTTACGTATGACAATGAATTAATATATCACAACCGAAAATGAAGTTAGCTTTCTTTAAAAAATGTATCGGTAATTAGTTAAGAAACAATTTTTTTCACTCAAAAAGCAATTCCTTATATATTTACTATTATATCGATGTCGTTCAGTCAGTAAAATTAAAATATTTTTGAATGTCTCATGAGCAATTTAAACTTTAAGTCGTTACGAAAAAATAGTGAAAAACATTTACAGACTTCTAAATCTTGCAGTAAAATTGACCCAGTGATGATTAACTGGTTCATATCATGAAATAACTGTTACCCCAGACACACACATAAATATACAAAGATCAACCCATATCTCTTTTCTACAGGAGATATATCGGAAGGAATCATCAAATTACAAATGTACGCAGCCCTATCTATAAACAGTTTAACCCCGAGGCATAGAAGTAGGTAGGGACGGGGGGGAAAATGTCTCGTCTTTTACCCACGTAGATATGACAAACCTTTGTAACCGAAAGATTTGTTCCCTACTAATAGTTTTCTTTATATATTTTATGAAAATAGGCGCGATATCGTGGGTTGTAAGTCAATTGATCAATTATAGAAATTGGACCACACTGGCCTCCAAGCCGAATTTCAAAACAAAAAAAATAGTCCCTAATAATAATGATCTAAAATTTAAGTATTATTTAGTGTTTATTTGGAATGATCTCGAATAATAAAATAAATAATTTAAATAATTTGTTAGTTCAAAATTGAAATAAAACGAGTCTAGTAAATTTTGGGCATATACGGGTCAAGGCGCCCCTGGTCTATAACTTTAATATCCATTGGATAGGATGATCCTGTGTAAGTGTTCTGTTTCCTTTGTAGTACTGCTTCACATGGAGAATACTTAGGGATAATTTTGCTGAGATGAAAACAGAGAGGCTGCAAAAATGTCTTTCAAACATGTATATACCAAATAAGACGTCTTTATTATTTTGAAAGTTTTAACATTATGTAACACATTATTTTGAACAATATGCCAAAAAGGTACCGAATATGATATGATACCAATATTTTACTATATGATTTCCGAATCTTATACAACGATGTTTTTCATATTGCACCAATATTTCTTACCAAATTGCATGGTATTCCGAGATCTTCGCTATATTTTTAGTAACTTTATAGTTAAAACATGATCTGAACTTTTTCAAATCTAATTTAATTAATTGGAAAATAATTAGAAGTTTTTTAATGCCAGGGCTCCCACGATTGTAGAAAGTTCTTGAGGATCCTTGAAAATTTTTTTTTGATGAAATTAGGTCCTTGAAAGTCATTGAAGAAAAGGATACAAAGGTCTTGAAAGTCCTTGAATTTTTAAGCGACCGCCGATATTCGCTCATTACATTTTCTCTCAACGCAGAAATATGAAGGTCAGCAAAATACTCAGGAATGCACTGGGAGTGCATATTGTTTCTCATTGCCACTTATCACCCTCTGCAGAGTAGAAATAGTTCAAGGGGTAGTCCGTGACCTTCGGAATCCCTCAGGTTTTCAAACAAACAGTAGTCTCTTGTAAGTGGGGAATTTAACCCTCTGATTCATGGGATACTCTGAGCACCCTGACCCCCCTCAAAAACTGCAATGAGAGCTGACAATCTTAAGGGTTTATTTGAAGAAATTGGTTTGGGGTTGAAATGCTAATGGCCAGTTTGAGGATTACAGCGAATTTATGTTCGGACTTCCCCTAACTGCAGTTTTAGGAAATATCCCTTTCCCACAAGGTCAAATTTTACAGAGAGAATTAGGACGTTCTCGAACCATAGGTTTGTTGCACTTTACGCTTCCGGACCTTTCAGTATGGAGGATTGATTTCGCTGCTTAGACTTTTATCTACGTGAGGGTTAAATATCAGTGACTTTATTTTTTATTTTATTTCCAAATGCTAAAAATTTTAATCAGTCATGTATTGATATTATTAGCTACTTTTAATTACTGTCTCTTTAGAAGGTCAAAAATAAAATTAATTTTGTTTTAAAATCTAGTTTTTTTTGATGTTTGAATCATTGTTACATTGTGATTGAATTACTACAATGGCAAGGGTTTGATCTTAAAGCTATAATATAGATTTATAAGAGATCTGTTTCAAAAGCATAAAATGATTATTAATTCTAAATTTCTTTAGTGTTCAATTGAATTGACTTTTGGATATTCAAGATAAATTAGATACGATTTTTGATTTTTATCTCAAAATATATTTAATTTAAGTTTTTCATTTAAGATTCTATTGTTATTCATTATTGCTTCTACACTGTCTCTCGTCCCTATTGACATCAAATATAAAAAAAAAAATCATAGTCGTTTTTTGAAATTCTTTACTAACTTATTTTTATTATTATTATTTTTTTATAATATTTTAATTTGTAGTCTGATTCCTGTAAATCAAGAACAACTGAAATATCAAATGTATAGACATGTTTTTCAATTTTTTCAAGTGAAAAAATTCAGTTAATAATACAATTTCACAATAATGTGGTGTTTTTATGGTCCTTGAATTTTCCGTAAAGATTTGTGGATCTTCTTAAAAGTCCTTGAATTTTTTCTTCAATAAGAGTAGGAACCCTGAATGCGGTCCAACTCCATTTATCATAATGATAAATGTATAAACTTAAGTTTATACCTAAATTGTTATCTTTAAACGCGTAAAATTACTTGGTATAAAATATAAATAATGCGAGAATTTTGTGCAAAAGTGTTTATGTTGAATCTTTACTTCCAGAACGGACGCAGAGCAATTTCACGTTCGTGGAAGCTTTCACAAGTTACAAATTATAGTTTCGCTTTATGTTGCAAAAGAGCTCCATAACGTTAAGTTGGTTTCATTTCAGATATATTCATATTAAGTTTCTATTCAAATAAAATCATCAAAATTCATCACACTCTTCACACAGCATTCTCACATTCTCACAAGTATTTCTTTCACATAAATAGATATTCGCAGATGTCAAAAAAAAGCACTAAAATCCTATACGAAGCCATTCTGCTTTTGAGTTCAGAACACATATGAAAAAAATATATCTACATTGTCTTAACAATAAAGATAAAGAAACAGATGTCTTCAAAAGTATTTCAACACTTCGCAGAATATATTTTTAACATTTTTGGACAACAACAAAAAATCTTACAAATTTTTAATATTTTTAAATATACAATGTGAATTGCAGAATTGAATATTTTCAATTGTGAATATTATAAAGTGAAAACTCAGCTTATGTTTCAAAATTTTTTCTTGTTCCTAAGACTGCACGATTAGAATAAAATCATTTTTAAAAAGTTTCTATACATTAAGCAGCGATCACGTGAAAATTGCACTTAACATTCTAAATCTTCATTTTTTGATTAGAGGTTTTCAAAAAATGAAAAAAATTCCTCTATTTTAACATAGATTTTACTCATTTTGTAATTCTGCAAATTTTAGATTAAAAAATGCGCAAATGCGCATAGATTTCAGCTTTAAAGTTAGCGATAAATCCATCACCCCCCGAAAAAAAAACGAATTATCTGTTCAGTGAATAAGAAAAATAAATGTCAAAAAATTATTAGCAAAAAAAAAAAATGTTAAAGGAATATCTAAACCGTCGCTTGTTATATTAGTTTTTATCTAATGCCGCAGGGGCCAAGTTTTGCCACGCTGCTCCTAAGTCTAAGCTTTAGCTCATGAAAAGAGAAGTTCGAAATAAATCCTCGTTTTAAAATGTAGCCACAAAATGAAGAGGTGAAACTGACGAGGCAAGGCATTCAACTAATGGCGGGTATCGGGAGAGCCGTGAAATAGCTTTCATTCGGTTCTTTGAAATTCCCCTCACGTCCCCATTTCAAAGTGGACGCTGCGATCTTCCTGACTTCCACTACAATTAGTGATAGCGAGTCCCTTCACTTCACACCGCAACCCTTACTGATTAGAGGGTTACAAAGAATCTGATTATCTTTGTAGTTGGTCGCACACGTTTTCTTTGCTGACCGGATACGTGACCAGATCTGAAACTCCAATGGAATTCTGCCAAACATTACTTTAATAACATCTTTTATTTTATTGAAAATTTATCTTAAAATTATTACTGATTATTCATAATAAAATTATAATATTCAAAATATAATTAATTTTAATTATGATTACTAGGTTGGGTTTTTTGGGGGGGAGGGGGGGCACAATAGCAATTCCTGGCACACATGCGCAACACAAATGGTATAATTTTAGAGCTTTGGTATTTAAAGAAGGTAAAACTAGATACTAGTACTGTACTTTTTATAGTATTTTATAGAGCTTTTTATAGTACTGTACTGTACTTTTTATTGAATAGACGTGACCTAAAAAACATAAGTAACATTTTTCTCCTTCGAAAGGTCAAGAAATACTACTCCCTTACTGGGATCCGTGGAAAGAACGGATAATTCTACCGGACCGTTAGATCCGGATCCGTGTACCCGATCATTTATCGTTCACTCTTGGCGTTCCGCAGTGATCAACACACCATTGTCCGTTTTTCATTCACTCCTCCTCAGGGAATGTGTAAAGTCTTTGAGCGCACGTGGTAAATCGGTTAATTTCGGGAATATATTTTTAAATTTGAAAAGTAAGTCTTTTTAAACTGTTCCTTAGTCGTATGCATTGTTTCTTGTCATATTATTTACAGTAACATTTATCTTTAAGAATAAATTCTTGTATCTTAATATCCTGTAATATGTTTTGGGGAGTTCATTTACACTATTTAATACAATTTTTTCATTTCTTTTTTCAATGTTGT
The DNA here is from genome assembly GCA_013235015.1 of Araneus ventricosus. Taxonomy (NCBI): domain Eukaryota; kingdom Metazoa; phylum Arthropoda; class Arachnida; order Araneae; family Araneidae; genus Araneus; species Araneus ventricosus. The sequence goes on from BGPR01048712.1 coordinate 10,944, forward strand.
TTTGAATAACATATAAATATTTAAATAAGAAATTTTCACTCGCCTTTATTTTGCTTGGTTTGTTTAACTTTCTAAAAGACATAGAATATTGTATTCGCTATTTCTTTCACGTTTTAATGTTATAGACAATTCAAACTTTCTGCACTTGCGTGTTCTTTATAACAAAAAATTATTTCAATATACAAAAAACTTTATTATAATTTAGTTGACTAATTTAATTAAATTTGTATTCCTCACCATTTATATAAGCGGATCGTTTGATCTAGTAAATTAATTCCAAGATTCCAGAATATTTTTAATAAAGAGTTTTAAAGCAAAGACTAAAAATTAGAGTATAATTATAATAGAATTCGTATTTTTAAGTAAACTGATAAAAATAATAAGGTATCTTTAATAACTACTTCTTATTAACTCGGTAGTAGTATGGTTTTAATCATGGAAGAAATTTCTGAACGTGATTTAGATGTTTAATGTTATGTAAAATTTCAACCAAGAATAAGCTAATTTCTCTGGGTTTGTATCACTTTTTACATTTAAAGTTG
>BGPR01048714.1:0-11484 GCA_013235015.1 Araneus ventricosus
TAGGACTTTTGAACTAATCTACTTTATTTCATAATATTTTGTAAATATTTAATATAAGATAATAATCAACTTCTCAAAGCACACAAGTTAATTTCAAGCTTTAGTTAATTAAAATTAAGCAAGATTTTGCGTTTTTCAGTGCTATCTTTCGGTGTCATTATCTCACAATAACAATTTTGATGCTGTATTAAATTGAAAAAACAATATTTCCAGTGACTCAAATTTCATTTCCAATTAATTTGTTGCTATCACTTTAAATTTTAAAAAAAATTAAATTGTATATAAATTTACAATTTATAACAATACTTTATTATTGAAGAACAAGAATACATGGATGAAGAGCTGCTACGCTAGAACACATTTCTGGTAGTACAAGGAAAAGTTTAAGAGCAGACGATTAATAATTTATATCAGGAAGAACTACTGGTCTGGATTATTTTAATACTTTCTCAAAAGTGAAAAATAACTATTTAATTAATTGTCCCTAAATATTTGTCAAAAATCTTTCTCTATATTAATACCAGGACAAAAATTTGAAAACCAGCAAATATAAACGTTTCCAGACGTCAAAAGAATTTAGTATTTTAATTTTCTATACAAAATAGTTTATTTATTAAAATTATTTTATTACATAGTCACATAAAATTTTTTACATTAGTTTTTTTTTTACATTTAAAATTATTTTATTTATATTAAAAAATTTACATTAAAAAATTTTAAAATTTAGTTACATTAGTCACATAAAATTTTTTTTTATCCCAGCAACACTGGGTTTAGAAGCTAGTTTCTTTATAAAAGTAAATTTAATTCAAGCTCCACTCTTCGCATATAGAATTTTTCATACTTTTATTATTAACCGTGCAAAATTGAAGTAACTTTTATTATAAGAAATTAACATTGGGTGCTGAAATATTAGAACCTATTTCAGAGTTATTGGAAGAGGTTCAATTATTAAATTGCTACTCTTTTTAGCCATATGGTAAACATGTGTTCGTGATCCATTGAAAGAAAGATACACCGTTTGTGAAAAGCTGTGAGGGAACTCAAACTGTGAGGGAATGTTTCAAAAACTAACAAGGGGCGCTTTAGATAAGATAGATTTCCTTCCTCTTACTATTGCTGTTCCCCTCTATTAAGGCGTTTGTTTTGTTACATTGCACCATTCAAACAGATAAATGGTGGGCCAGCCTGAGGGGGGGGGGTGCGAACGGTGCGACCGCACGTGGCTCCTCGCGCCGCTGACGATTTTGCAGAAATAATTAATTATTTTCTATCCTTTTAAAATTCTTTTCAACCAACTTTATGTGTACATAAAATATATTCATAATTTTTCTAAAAGAAATATATTGTAATTTTTTTCTGGTTTTGAAAATTCTTTCATGATCTGTTAAACTAGCGAGAGTGGCCTCCTCCCAAACTGCCCGGTGGCGTGCGGTATTCATCATGGGGAATTGCCCAGCGTTCGCAGCTTTTTTTTTTTTGCGTAGAATGGAGAAAACCGTTTCAACGCCTTTAAAACCGATTTAAAACGAAAATTGAGACAAATCTGCAATTATGGTTTCAAGACTACATAAAATTTAATTTTATCTAAGTAATTTTGAGCTAAGAAGTTATGGCGTTCACAAAAGTATGTGATTATACAGACCGACAGACGGACAACCCTTTTCGACGGATTTGGCCCAAAATTTATACGAACCTACATTTCTAATGAAAAACTGTATACCAAATTTAAATCCATCTAGTTATTTAAGTTTTGTGTCAAAGAGTTCATATGAACCCGGACAGACAGACAGACTTCACGCAATGGATTTTGTCCAAAATTTGATAGAAACCTACAAATTATGTAAAGATCACATACCAAATTTCCTCTCCGTAGCTCTAATAGTTTTCTTTGAGTTATCGTGTTCACAGACAGACATAATACCAAAATTTTGTTTTTCGACTCAGGGAGGTCTAAAACGTGGAGATTGCTTGGAAATCTCGAGTTCGGAATTTTTTTTGATGATTACAATACTCTTCTTTTTTATACTTATACGAGAAAGTAAAAATAATTGATGGATCTAGTTGATAAGAATCCCTTTGCTACTTGAGGTCCACGTGTTTCCACTCTTAAGCAGAATAAAGGGGTGAAAAGAGATAGCATAGTCCTCAACCAGGTTCAATTGCTCCAGGCATCATATGGTCACCTCTTCTTTACGTGTATGGAAGGACAGTCTCAAAGTGGATGTTCATCATTTGAAGATAAATTGCAATGCTAATTTTGTCTCTTTTTATAGTTATTTATTACACAAACTTTTCTTTATATTTCCAAAAGGACATTTTAATATTATAACAATTTTATACAACAAATGTGTTCCTGCTTGTTTTGTATTTCACATTTCTTTTGCTATTTGTTATTATTACATACATTTCAGATGAAACATTTTTTTATTATTAACAAAACGAAAATATGTGTTTTCCAATCTTTTACATTGACATTTTTTCATTATAAAATTTTACTTATTTCGAACATTTTATTGTTTTGGGAAACTACATATCAAAGTTATTTGACAAGTTTTAAAAAATTATAAGAACTATTTTGAAGATTGATTCAATTTAAATATCCTAAAAAACCTAAACTAGGTGGGTAGTGTATAATTGTAAATAAGTTTTAGATCAGTCGATTACTTTTTTACTTTCTCGTATACAAAGTATACAAAAGAGAAAAGTATTGTAATCGTCAAAAAAATTGAACTCGAGATTTTGACGAATTTCCACGTTTGAGACCTTCCTTAGTCAGAAAACACAATTTGGAATTATGTCCTCTCTGTGTGTCTGTCTGTGAACACGATAACTTGAAAACTATCAGAGCTGTGGGATGACGGTATGTGATCTTGACACTTAATTTGTAGGTTTCTATCTAATTTTGACAAATTCCTTCTACGGGAAATCTGCCTGTTTGTCTGTCTGCGGTCATGTGAACACTATAACTCCAAAACTTGAATAGCTAGATGGATGTAAAAATTTGGTACACAGTTTTATAATCATGAATGTACGTCCTTTATCAAAGTTTGGATCAAATCTGTCGAAAGGTTGATGGTCTGTCTGGATTGTATAATCGCATTACTTGTAAAAATTATATCTCATAAACCCTTTGGCTTAGATATATAAAAAAAATTGGTATGACGTTTGATACCATTAATTTGCAGATCTGTGCCCAAATTTGCTTCAATCGTGGTTAAAAAAAGCTTGCTCAAATTGCATATTCATTTTTTTTTACTTGCGTACTGGAAGCTAATTTCTGAGCATGCGCAAGCTATTCAGCGATAGTGAACGAGCTCTCATTTTCTCCTGTTTTCTTTTTCGCTCGCGCACGCCCTCGCTCTTTAGCGTGGAGCTTGCTAGAGGTGATAGAAAATAAATATTGCTAAGTTTTAATGATACGCATCTCTGAATATGATTCTTCACCTTAAATATTTTACAATCACTATAATTCACAATGAAAACCTTCTGATTCTCATTTACTCCTGCTACAGTAGGTTCGAATTTTTTATCCACATGGGGAGGGGAAAGACAAATTTTTTGAGAAGTATAACAGAAAGTTTAGGGAGGCCAATTCCGGTGGTTTTAGTTCTATTTATTTATTTATTTATTTTGTTGTATATGAAGAAATAGTTGTTTTGTTAATATGAAGAAATGTGATGAGTTGAACTTGTTTTTAAATATGAAGAAATAATGAGTTTAACCTTAAGAATACACTGATACTCGAAAATATAAGAAAATCCCATTCATACGGTATAATATTTTATTTCAATACAGAATGAATGTGCTAACATCGTAAATCGACAGAAAAAATTGAAAGGGAGTTATTTTCTCAATTCAATTGACTGCAAAGTTAAAATTTGTTTTTGTTTTAGCTTCCATGTTTTGAAACCCAATTGAAACTATTTTCACATTTTATAATTTTAATTTTAGCACTGAAAGTTTTCAAACTGAACAATTTTAATATATCTTCATAAAATCAGGGAGACACTACTACTCTCACAACATGAATTTGCAAAAAATAATGGGAGGAATTTTATGTTTTATTTAGAAAGAGAATGCTTGAATTCAGAGACAGAGGGAGGGGGGGTTTCGGAAAGATGCCAATGCACAAGGCCACAATGCCTTTAGATTGCGCAAAAAACGAAATGAATTGAATGAATTTATTTAATGAAATCAAAATTTGTCTTCAAGTTTTACCCTTCCAGGTCACAATATTTCAAATATTTACAACATTTTATTTAAAAAAAATTTATTTAAATTGTATCCAAATCTTTCTTCTGTTCTATAGTGCCATATTGACATTACCAATAACGCTCAAGTGTCTACAGAAAATCTTCCTCAAGATTAAAAAATAATAAAATATTACTTGAGATCTAGCATTAGAGGCGCACAATTGTTTTGATTAGTCATTTTATCTATCGAATCCGCATTAACCAAAAATCTAAATTATAATGAGATATTAACAACGTATATATGGTATAAGACTTATAACAAAAAAATGAAAACAAAAATCATATATATTGTAATCTTATTTTATTAAGTTGAATACCAAATTTTATATATGAAGCAATTATTTTTGTTTGATTTATTAACGATTTTTGTGTGATTAAAATATATCACTTTATAAAAAAATTATTTATTATTTTAATGTATTTTATAGTCTTAATTAACTACAAAATTGTGAATGTATAAATAGCAAAAAAGGCAATAAATTATTTTGTTAAGGATATTTTTTCAAGGCACTGCAGTCAATCTTTGTACCGTCCCGCTTTTGTTCGCCGGCTCTGATAAATGACAGCAGCTGCAAGAAACATGATACATAACCTCTTCAAAAAGAAAAAAAAATTCGACATTTTAGAAATTTGCGCGGTGATTAATCAATGAAATGAATTGAATAATTTGAAATGAGTAACAAACTTCTTCTTAAGTCTTTTTTATTTTCTAATTTGGCAACAAAAGAGTAAGACAAAAAAAAGATACCCTTGACTGGAAACCTAGTCCATTTTTTTGTGAAATTGATTGAAAAGAAGGAATTTTTTCCTTTGAGAAAGAAAATTTGTTCGCGTATAAATCCATGAGAAAAGAAAACTGATTTTTCCCACTGAAATCAATTGAAATTATAATAATAATCAATAGAAAATTATTTTGGTGAATTGCATCACCGAAAGTGGATGGAAAAAAATTCTAAAAAAGGTGTTTTCAAAGTGCCCTGAAGGATAACAAAAAGATAAATTGCGTAACAAAAAAAAATTTTAGATTAAAAAATTATATGTTCCGAATAAACGTTTTATTTTTTTTAAAAAAATGTACGTAATTATTTTGTTACCAAGCAAAATCACTTATGATCGTTGTAAACGATTTGAAGCTTCTTGAAATTGGGAAAATCTATAATATTTTTTCTTCATATATTATTTTACCCAATTAAAAAATTTTATGTTTCGATTGCTATGAATAATAAATGGACTTATGAAAATATTTTAGTCCTTGAGTAAGACCACAGGTACATCAACCAGTTTTACTGAAATTGCATCAAGTCTTATAAATAAAATAAGAAACTGATATTGAAATATTTAGACGTTAAACAGAAAATATTAATTTTGATCAAAGATGTTACGCATGTACGCGGAATTTTTTAGCATATTTTCTTATTTTTAGTGTTAAATTTAGTTTAAAAATCTTATTATCTCTGCATCTTCCCTTGATTATTTCAGAAGAATTTTTCAAACGCAATATATGGTGTTTATCTACCATTGACAAAAGGCTATTTTTCAATATCTTAAAAGCTTAAAATGAAATGAAAAACACGGACCTTCTTGAAGCAGAAAAATTATACAAACTTTTTTATTTAATTATTGAAGACAATGGAATTCATTTTACATTCTCTAACTGAATGCAGAATTTGTACTATTATCGTATTATTAAGAAATAAATATTTTAAAAAATATAATATATTTTAATCAGATATACAAAATATGTTATAAAGCTTAATACTAAAAAAAAATGAAAAGAAAACTGAAGTAAAATTCTTTTGATTGAAAGCAGAAAGAATTATTGTTTTCGGAAATGCATTTAGATGAGTACATATTTCTCTAAATCATTTTATGAAAGAAATTTTCTATTTATTAAAAAATAAGAATATGAAAATTTACACTCTCTAAAGTTTCAGACTGAAACGGAATCGTTTTCAAATCGACGAGTAAGCCCCAGTTGAAAAGCCACAAGATGCCGTCAGGGACTACTCATCAGTGACTGATTTATGAGTTTTGAATGGTCCTACCCTCCTGTTAAGCCACGGGGCAGTGGGGAAGATGATACCCTGCTGTTATACGGAAACAATAGGCAGAGGGGAAGGAAAACTTCTCTGCCGTTTTTCTCACGCCGTTCGTGAATAAATCTTGGAGCAATTTGTACAATACCCATCTAGCTACAGAGGGTCCGTTTCTAAAGCATTCAGCTGGAAATATTTGATGTTCAAGGTTAAAGTTTTACAAAGAGGAGCTATAAACTTTGCATATTATTTAAAAAAAAGCATATTTAGGTTAGTTATTATATGATAATGTAGCATTTATATGAGCATTATTCTAATACCTTTAAAAATAAAAAAACCCTTCAAAGGCAGAAACCACTGCATCTAATCATCGTATGTAAGTGAGAAAGTTCAAACAAACTAGAAAAAAAACTTAGAGATTCAGTACCAACAAAAAAGGGGCTTTAAGCAAAATAGAAAGGCTATGAATATTAATTGTTTGTTATTTCTGAACTAGATTTGAAAAGTGCTTTGAATACATTGTTATTTATTCAAGAATAAGATAATGGATTTGAGTGATAAAAACTTTTTTTGGAATAAAGTAAAAATGCACCACCTCACATTATTACTTTGAGGTGGCAAGATTTTTAACGTTCATGTGTATCTGAAGGATCCAAATTGCTTGTCTACTATTCAACCTCTATTTTTTTGTATTTTGTTGTATGACTGAAATTAAAATGCAATAAAATAAGAGACTAAAAGTAAGCGCTCATTTATGAGGGTTATACAAAAATTATCTACTATATATTTTACTATCTCCAAACCTTACTTCCGAGAAATTTTAGATTAGTTCCAAAATAAATAGTATATTTAAGAAAACTTTTCAACGTCGTTAGAATTATCCAGTTCATGAGTTTAACTCAGCCTCAGTTAATTAACAATTAAGAGTCCTGTAAAGATTAATTCTCCACTGTTTTGAAACCACACGAGAGATGCTTTTGGGAGAAATCTCTTAAATTTGAACTGTGGTCAAAGATATGGTTCGAGGATGGGACATCGAGCTCAAAATGAGTGGAAAGGGGTGAGTGGTGAAATTTTCGATTTTCCTTAACACCCTTACGATTGAAGATACAACGATGATTGAAAGTATTTGAATTAATGATTCATCATAACGAGCAATTTTGGTATAGAAAGTATTTTGATTGCTGCAATGGCTTAGAAGTTAGGTGAAGTGTTTTTAACCCTTAACGACTGCATTTTGACCTATGAAATGACACCATGTTGAACAGCTATCATCGGTTGTATTCTTCTCCACCTTGTCGAAAGCTATCATCGGTTGTATTCTTCTCCTAAATAAAATTCCCGTGTCTTGCCCATCAAACCGTTCAGTGACCGATCTGGTCACGGGTACGGGGGTAAGGGACGGCGTTCTGTTCTGTATTCTTCTCAACCTTGTTGAAAGCTATCATCGGTTGTATTCTTCTCCACCTTGTTGAAAAACTATTATTCTTCACCTTCTTCACATTTTTTTCATCTTCTTTCATCCTTATAGCTCGAACCTTTAGGAAATTAGAGTTGGGAAGATGGAGAGTGAAAATTTTCTTTTCTTTATATCTCCGGATAAAAGGAATCTACTTTAGCCTTCAAGCTTGGCGATAGGGTCTTTTTTGGACAAATCTCGAAAATTTGTATTGTGGTCAGACGCCGATTTCATTTTTGGTTCGGCTCCCTCTCTACAAATTTTCACTCCACGCCATCGAGAGAACGTTTGACTCATTATAGATCTAACGCATATGAGGATTTTTTGCTGAATCGAGTCTCGAGCCTATAACATTCAAATCACGAAACCAATCTTTGCTACAAGGCCAAAGAGGCAATCCGATTTATGAGAGAAGATGTTAATAAATTCATAGTTGTAAAAAAATTCTTCACCAAAGTATGCTAGAGTGTAGAAGCTAGACTACAGAAATATGTAAATGTTCAGTGTCGGCAATACCAACACTTACAGGTGGTATATAACTGCAATTCGTATACCATTCATATTATGATTTAATAAGCCGTAAGATCGTCATAGTTAAGATTATGTAATTACTTTTGGAGGCACCTGGTCAATTCGTTCATAATCTCAGTTTTCAAAATTACGATCTACACGAAAATTATAAAATTAAAGAGACTAGAGATTTGTATTATGGAATGATTCATATGTTTCATGACTCTAAACGTGTAATAGTAGATAATTATAATGAATTAATTATCTCAAACAACTGATTACATAAAATGAAATTCTCTCATCCATTTCCTTGATACTCTGTTTGGTTAGTTTCTTGTGATATGTAAATTTGAGCCATATCCAACAAAATGCTTGTATTGTTAGTTCATATTATTCGCTCTGGAAGCGTTGATATGAATGCTCTTTGATTCCAAATGACAGGCGTTGTCTACAGTTAATTCTGGAAATGTTTGCTCTAGGTCTCTATTTGTCTTGAGGGTAGAAACATATCCATTCTGTAAGCAAGTTTTGGCGGATTGCATCTATCTTGCTTTCGGTTCGAAAACATAACGTCATAGATCTCTCGAGAAAGATCCAACAGCTATCTGCACGAGCATGATATGTAACTATTTCCTAGCTAAGCAACTGTGTGTCATTCGTTGTGCGTCCTTGAATCGTTTACTTCGGGTGCAGACAGTCACTTTTCTTGATGGTGCATTTCTGATTATATCGGCGATGTTCTCATTTCGCAAAAATAACTTTAATATTTTTATTTTTGCATGGAAATAATTGAATATCAGATGCGTAAGGTAAGCATTTTTTTACAGCAATTTATAAGGGAAAAAAATTATTTCTGCGCGTGTGCATTGAATATTATACCAAAAAATAACAGTTTGCAAGGAAAAAGTTTTCTTTCGTTTTCATGTTGACAAATATTTCATTTATAACCTTCTAATTTATGTCATTTTTCCATTTTAGTATTTTTTTTATGTTGCAGTTTTAATGAAAATGAGCATAGTTTTTGGATATACTAATTATTTGTTTCTTTTTTCTATACATAAAGACTCTTTTCAATAAAATGGAGTACCCATGTTTCTATTTTTATATACCCTTTTCTTCTAAAACTCTTCTGAAATTGCATTTTATTCAACTAAATGTAATTAACTTTAAAAGGAATATTTATTCCAAGTAGTTTTGAAACAACGTTATCTTAAAATATTTTAAATGCATTTGCGTTTTCAAGAAATTGGAATTAAAAAATTTATTGGAAATTAATCTTTAATCGCTTGTAGTAACTGGGCAGTTTTTAATTCCGTATGTAGAATTCTTTCTCGCTTACATATTTTACAAGTCATTTAGGACTTTTATCAAAAGATTATAATTATTCTTACGGGTTAAATATGATTATTATTTAAGTGAACGTCGTAACATGTTTAAAGTGGTGAATTATTTAAATTGAACTTGAAATTTCAGTTTATGGGAATGAAAATGCCATTTATCACGATATTAAACAAATAAATTTATATTCGAAAAATATAAACGAAATTTGACCTCAACAAATGTAAGAGTTGGATGAATTCTACTATTAATCATTTTCAAAAATATTGTGAACTAGCCGCGTTCGGCGACCAGCTGGTTCGACGGTTTAAATTAATTTTTATTTTTGTATTTTATATTAATTATAGCATTACCCGTCTCAGTTTCAGCCTCGATAACTCGGGAAAGATGAAGAAAAAAAACTGAATATTTTATTGTATTTGACAGATAGTAAAATATTTAAAGACGTAAATTTTAAAACGCCAGCGATACAATTCTGTATGATGCATCACAGCAACTTACAAACTGAGTTTCAAATAACTTTCACTCAATTCATCTATCACTCATCGGTAGAATCGGCTGAATATGGTCGCGAAAGACGAACATGCTGGAGTCCCTTGTGAACCAGTGGGTACAAAAAGTGAGGAGGCAAAAAAATTCATAGACTTTCAAAAGACCCGGGAGTATAGGAGGTAGACAATAAAATTTAAAAATTAGTTAGTTTTCCCGAACATTATTGCCTTTTTCAAATTCCTAGTTTCAGGCTGTAATTTCTAGTTTCTAATACCAAATTTGATGAGTCATCACTTGAGGAAATTCAAATTTGACGGCAAGCCTAACCAAAATTTTAATAAAAAAATCCCATTCGGCAAGCTTGAAGGCAAAGGTAGATTCCTTTACGCTAATGTTGCAAAAGTAATGAAATATTGCATATTGATCAATACAGATATAGCCAATGACTTTGTTGTTTCCACACATTGTAATATTTATGCTGTGATTCTGTTCTCATGACATTTAATTTCTTACTATATCAAGGTTTTATCATTCTACTCAAAAGGTTGTGCTAGATTTATTGGTCAGTACATTGGTAAAATTTTTTTTATATCTCAACGCATAATCCGTCAACAGATAGGAATCGTAAAGAAATAAACACACCAGCAGTGCAAATATCCCCTAGATAACATTAGGCCAGAATACCTGAAACAGTAGCAAGAAATATACACGAATAAAGAACGATTCTAGATTTAAAAATTAGTTTATTTAATCTAGGTTACAATATAATTGTGAGAACATTACTTTGTCATATGCAAAAATCACACGACATGAAATGTTTAAACATTACTAGAATGGGCTCATTTAGAGAAATCTCTGGTTACACAGATAATGGTCACTAAATTCTTAACACACAAGAGAATAAAAATTATTAAACACTGTGAGTTGCAAGTTTAATACGCGTGTTTAAAGCATAAGATATCAATGCAGACATTTTGAACAGTAAATTTAAATCTCCATCGACAGTTAAAAGCAAATACTCAGGCATAAACCTCCAAAACAATTTTAAAGTTAATGAGATATATTTTCAATATAAAAAAGGATAAAGGGAACTCTTATATATCTATCTTTTTTGGCTATTTTATATTAAATTTATTAAACAAATCTCGGCGCAGCCATGTTTAGTTAAACATCAAATTAAAGTAATCTGTCAAATTTACTAATTATCAAATTAACTACTAAAATTAACTGTTTGATTAATTAAAATTAACTATTTACTTAAATAAAATTAAATATTTAATTAATTGTGACGATATCTTCACAAAAACCTTTTTTATGGCTCATAGTATATGCCAGCAATCTTAATATTGTAATTATCTAATAATTACCTTAATTTAAATAAAAGTTATTGTGT
>BGPR01048715.1:0-11484 GCA_013235015.1 Araneus ventricosus
TACACACAGACAATTTGCATAAAACTTTCAGAATTGTTATAAAATTATTCACGATCATAGTTCTTGTTAGGCATCACGTGCGATCGCCTGATCTCAACTGACTTAATGTCGTTACCAGTCTTCAGTCTTCTGACGTCAATCACAGTTAGTTATGGTTAATATTACAAGAGCGGCTACAGATTTAATTAAGAAATTCGAAAGAATAGATTGTAAAACTGTTTGAATTAGAAAACCCTTATTTTGAGCAAAGTTAGTCTTATTATTGTTGTTTCGTAAGTAGGTCGTTGGCTGTAGTTCAAGAAGAACAAATATATTCTCTCTGAATGAAGAAATATAAAATAAGAAACACCAGAAATGAAAATGATTGAAATTGAAAAAAAAGTTTGATTGCCATTTTGATATATAACTCGTCGCTAATCACAGCCTGAAATGAACAAAAGGATTTAATTTGAATATGCAAATCTGATTAATCATTTGAGCTTTGAGAACATAATACATGCAGAAAAGAAAATAAAAAAGAAAAAGTTCTTCTTAGTTCATAATCATTATTAATTAATTATAAATGGCAACATGCAAATGAATTTTGCTTTATGTTTTCTCCTTATTTTGTTAACAACTGTAGAAAATTAATTTTAAGATGACGATTTACTTTACAGCATACTAGCTTTTTAACAGCTACTTTCAAAATTATCAAAAGAAGTGCATTGCTTAATTTTGCTTCAAATAAAATGTGCATTTCATGAAATTGTACCATTAAAAAGCAAGAATTCCAAGAATCATTCTTGAAAGTGATATGAATCTTTCGCAGTCATCACAGAATATCACAGTTTGGCAGATGTAGTCATAAAATTTGGAGATTTTTTAGCTTTCATGAAAAGCCATTGATTTTGACTAACTTTGCGTAGATATTTTATGAAAATTCATCGCTTTAAAAGCATTTGTATATCACATTGTTCACTTTCATTTATTTATTTATTTTATTAAACTTATATTTCTCATTTTCGTATCAGAGTCATTTTACCGAATTTTTTAATGCTCCCTGAATCATTTAATAATCAGAATATAATCAGTATTTATCCTAATTTTATATTTACAGATACGATGTAAATTACATTTTACAATAAATATTATAATGTAATTAAATTGCGAAGTTTCAGACTTATTCTCCTCTGTATTTACATTTCTAAAATTTTATGGAATGTAGTGCAGCTAAATCAAATGTGCGAAAAAAATTCTAGGCTTCATACAAAACAATACACTTTTTAATTTTTTTGTTTTATAGTTTATTGGAATGGCATGCTAAACGATTGTTAATTTCATTTTAAATGTAATTAAAGTAACGATTGCGTGAAAATATAAAATATGAGCAAAAACAATAAATAAATAAGCACAAATATAATTTTTTGAAAACGGATTCTTGTTAGCCTGAAAAATATTGTAATTTGAGATATCGATAGTGTAAAAGGTAGTAAAAGAATATACTTGCATTATTCATGCTATGAAGGCAGCATAAATATTCTTGTTTCAATCCAGATTCAATTAAGAAATCTAAACATTTAGCATTTTTTTCAAAAATTAATCATCAATTAATGCAACCAACGGAAGTGTTCTCCTCTCGACTTTCTCGTATACTTCCACAATGTGACTCATGTAGCGCTAAATTTCATCGTCTATCAATAAGAATCGAATATACGCTTTGGAACTGATTAAGCATAAATATTGTTGTTTCAATTCAGATTCAATTAAGAAATCTAAACATTTAGCATTTTTTTCAAAAATTCATCGTCAATTAATGCAACCAGCGCCAGTGTTCTCCCCTCGACTTTCTCGTATACTTCCACAATGTGACTTATGTAGCGTTTAACTTCATCGTCTATCAAAGAGAATCGAATATGCGTTTGGAACAATACCTCTTCCCGTTGACTAACTAGGCGTAAAATTTGACATTGTTCTATACTTTTGGTGTAAACATCACATATTAAAGTTCATGCGTCTTGCTTCTTTCATTTTTGAATTATCGAGTTCAAAAACAAACGAATAGACGGATTGATAGACAGTCAACCTAATGATGGATTTAGTCCAAAATTTTATACACATCTACAATTCTGGCGATAAAATTATATGCCAAATTTCATCTGTCTAGCTCATTGTGTGTTTCAGGTATCGTGCTCTCATGCACACAGACTGACTTGAAGTGGAAAGATTCGTCCGAAATTTGATAGAATTCTTCAATTTTGATCAGAAGACCACATACCAGATTTTATCCCTTAGCTTCTGTGTATGTTTATGGTTTATCGTATTCACAGAAAAACAGACATAATTCCAAAAAAAATAGATTTTTATACTCTAAGGCTGGTTCAAGGCGTTGAGTCTAGGATGGGCTAAAGCAGCGGTTCCCAACGTTTTTGGTTGTGCGGACCACCTGTAGTATAAAAAATATTTTGCGGCTCATTAACTAAGTATACAAGTAAACAAGCACATATAATATATTTATATATTACATCCACATATATGTCAGCAATTAGTAAAGCTTACAGTAAAAGGATTAAAAATATATTGTTTATTAAGCGAAAAAACAAATGAGGACTCTTGGAGCTTCCCTGACTTTGATTTTTGACTAGTGTTCCGTGGCCCACTAATATGCCATCTGAGGCCCACAAGTGGGCCGCGGCCCATGGGTTGGGAACCGCTGGTCTAAAGCGTTAGATTCCTCAAACACTCGAGGCCGAATATTTTGACCATTACAATGATTTCTCTTTGTACACTTCGTATACGAGAAAGCAAAAAATAATCATCTATCCGATATATAAATACGATAGCGCTTTCAGAGTTCATATGTCTTACAGAAAAATACAACACTGATTGTTTTTCAACCTACTGTACAAATAAGATTTCATTTATCTCAAACATGGGACATTTTCTCTCGTTGAACAGAGAAACTGTTCCACCAGTTTTAGCAACAAAAAGGAGACAAAAAGTCTCCGCATTGATGCAAGATGTGCTTTGATTCCAATGTTGTTTAGCCAGTTAGCTTCATTACTTTAATTGGTAATAACGAGTCCTTGAAGAAATTACTTTATGTTTAACAATTAGTTACCTTCCTTACTGCTGTTTAAAATCATTCTTTTTCCATCTACCCATATTCTTGAGATCACTGTCACTCAAATCAATTGAGTGGTTCACCTTCAATTCTTTACAATTTCTTCTTCAAAACGGAATTTTTTCATTAAGCATATGAACTTATTTTTCAAGCTAACGGATGTTGGAAACTTTGTTATTATCAGTTGAAACTTATTCTTTCATGTTATTTGTCTAAATATGATTCATCATCAGTTGCTGGCAATGAATCATTGTTTTAGCAGCTTCGAGCATTTACTCATTATAATGAGAACGACATTTAATCCAGTATTCAAGTGATGCAGTTCTACTCCTTTCTTTTCTACTAACGAATCCCAACACAGGTATTCTTCTACTTAATGCAAATTTTTATTCCTCATTTCAATATTTCTTTGTGATGAAAATTGTTCATTCCTATTTTTATACTGAATTCAAAATTCGTCCCCTTTAGGGGCCATTCAAATATCACGTAAGCACCCAAGAGGGGGAGGGGGTTTGCGATTTGCTTATTTTTGCTGACAAGGGGGGAGGGGGAGTATGAGTGATGCTTACGTAAGACATTAAAATCACTTTATTTCCGAAAATCTCTTGTAACTTGCAGAAATAATTTAATTTAAAAAAATTAAATTTGAAAAAAAAGTTAAATTTGGCAAAATAAAATTAAACTTGATTTTTGTAAGCTTAAACTTGAAATTTTAAGGAAATTAAACTTACATTTTTTTTTTTCATTTTAAGCCGAGTTAGAGTGTTTTATTTGAATTAAGTCCTAAAATTTTTAAAATTAGATTATACTGTTATACGTTTTGTGAAAAAAAGAAAGGGAGGTTTGGAGTGAGCTTACGTAATTATAAGAGGGGGGGGGGTGGGATTTGTTTTTTTTTTTTTGACACGGGGGGGGCGGGCGCCCAAAAAATACCAAAAACATGCTTACGTAATATTTGAACGGCCCGTTAGAGGCTGTCCACGAATGATGTCACGCTTGGAGGGGGGTCCTGAAATTGTGACAGTTTTGACCGGGGGGATAACAAGAATTGTGACATCACACATTTTGGTTAAAAAAAACATTTAAAAAGCAGATAAAATTTTGAAGTTATTTTGAAATTACCATAATTTGAGGGGTTTTTTTTAATCGGGCTAAAACAACTTTCGTGTGATTTTTTTCACTTATATTCCTTTCTTTTCGAAAAAGTCATTCAGGGTAGGTTCTGAGAATATGGTAGCAGGAGAAATTCTTCACCATTAGAAGAAAACCTCTCCCTGCTCACAAATGTCATTAAAACGCATAGTTAAGGTTTAAAAATAAAATTTGAAATATGATCTATAAAGTAGTGCTTTGTTTCTGAACTGCAAGTAAATATTTATGTAATATAGCGTGGCATGTGGCAAGGAGGAAGGATATGGTGAAGTGTGACACTTTGTGACAAAGGGGGGAAGTGGATAAAAAAAATATTGAAAAAAAGTGTGACATTATTTATGGACAGCCCCTTAGATTAGAATAACAAATGAACATTCGCATGAAAAGTTAAAGAAATCATTGTACATGGCTCTTTCTTGTTTAGCTGCATAGTACAGTGAAGAAAAGCGGCAATGTACAGAGGTATGCAAAAACATTGCATCATCCTCATTTTTTTATGTAAAAACTCACTAAGCGTTTCAAACACACAGCCATCAGCCTGCTTTTCTACAAAAGTGCAGAAGGGAGAAATTAAAAATATGTTTTGTTTGTAGTTCCAACTGTATAGACATTTTCTTTTACATTTATTTAAAAGCAGTTCGTTTAGGTTTGGGTTTAGTAGAAAGGTATGTTCGAGACGTATGCTTGCTATATAAAGCAGCTTTGTCTCCAATTGAAGAAAATAAAATTTGAGAACAAAGTGTCGAATTACACATGAAAATGGGCATCACCGCCCACTCTCCAGGACGTCCTTCTTGAAATGAAAAAACGTGATTCTCAATCTTTTCAGAAACAAACAGCGTAGTTTTTGGTTTGTCTATTGAACATGATAAACTCCTAAAAGCAGTTCATGATGGTTTCATGCAGAGTAGTTATTGTTTTCCTGATTCAGCATGCGAAGGGTTTTTTTCGCGCACCCCTGTATTTAAATGAAGCACATTTTCCAGTTAACCGATTTCTTCCAAATTCGGGTACATAGTTTCAATTATAGTGTAAAGACTATACAGGGTGTCCACATTTATCGTGGTCCAATAGTTAATTTCTAAACCGTTAGAGATAGACATATAGTTCCAACTTTAAAAATGCTTTCAATAAAGGAAAAATTATATTTTATGTTTTTTTGAGTCACTAAATATATTTCTGAAAAAATTACGAATTCTAATTTTTATCCGGTTCCCCTGTCCTATCAGTCATATTTAGTAAAATATTCTCGACAATCTAAGATTTTAAACAAAAAAGTCCCACTCTTCAGCGACTAAAACTGAGCGAGTTATGGAGCTTTGAATTTCATGATTTTTAACCAATCAGCAGCCTCTTTGAGCAAGTTCTGTGCATTAATTGGTGAATCGTCTGCAAGACGGCTATTAAAATGGTGTAAAGTGGTGTAAGTCAGCGATATTCAAAGCTCCATAACTCGGTCAGTTTTAGTCTCAAAAGAGTGGAACTTTTTCCCGTTTAAAATATTAGAATATCAAGAACATTTTACTAAATATGATTGATAGGACCGGGGGACTGTATAAAAAGTTAGATTTCTTAACTTTTTCACGAATATATTTATTCACTCAGAAAACATATACTATAATTTTTCCCTTCATTTAATTCATTTTTCTAATTAGAACTATATGTCTATCTCTAACGGTTTAGAAATTAGCTATTGGACCACAATAAGTGTGGACACCCTGTATACCAAATTTCATCTATCAACATCATTGCTATCACTTGTTAACTCATCTTGTGTAAGAACATCCCATAGACTGCATGAACAGACGAACACCCACATATATATTACACAAATGTTGATTCGACTTCGAGGAGATGTAAAAAGTGTGAAATTCATCGAAACCTCGAAATCATTTTTTTTAAAGAATACAGCACTTTCTCTATATATGCTGGTATATAAGGAAATAAAAATATTTTATAAAATGGGGCATAAAAGTTAAAAAATGCCATCAATCGAATCAATATATTATTGCGATAACTCATATATTAATAATAACTTGGTGGAACTTTTTTTGAAAAAATTATCGAAACATGTACTGTGAAGAAAGTATCAAAATTTGTTTACCGAAGAATATTCTATTATCGCATTATTGCTGTTTGAACTTTCTGAGACTGCTTTGCACTTAAAATCATACGGCATTGATAGCCAACCATCTTAAGAGTGCAGATGACTTACCAACCATATTGGTAAAAATAATTTAGTTAAGGTGGTCAAATAAAAAATTTCGAATCTGTTTTTAGGAATTGTTATATTTTTAATCTGTTATTTGTAAGTTACTTAATTCTAATTGTTCAACCAGAATTAAAATTCCTGAATCACATAAACCCTTATTTATGAAAGATGAAGTATAAAACTTAATATTCAAACCAATGAGTAACAGAAACGAAGTTAGTTTTAAAACTATTTTAAATGTACCAATACTCTTTAGAATTTCAAATATAATAACAAATGAAGAATAAAATTTGTGAAATTCAGAGAAGATAAATCCGAAACTGACAAGCAAAAATACGATAAATGTTCACTTTTGGATAGTCTTTTAGCCTTAGAATCAAACCTGACTTTGAAATACTAAATTTTCATTTATAGCTTATGTTAATAATTTGGGAGTTACTAAATACAATCTAATGCTGTTAAATTAGTAAACTTATTCCTTGCCACTTTATTCATTCAGAACTGTTCTATAATAAATTAATGATTAATTTGTGCATTTTAGCCTATAATTTTAGGTTGCAGTGGCCAAAGCATTGACATTCCTTTCAGCCTGATCGACTATGTTTCCTTTCTTTAAATAATAATATGTATAAAAATTTAATTGAAGTCAAATTATAACGATATTCCTGGAGAGCAAGTTGGTCACCAAAGGCAAATAGTATACATAAAAAAATAAAATAGAAAAATGGCGTATTAAGGTAAAAAGCTGAGTAACAGATGTTCAATTGTAATGTTTTAGTTAAATGTTTTGAATCAAGAAAGCTTTCTGAAGAAAGCTTTCTGAAGATTACTTACATTGAAGAAAGCTGATAAAAGCATTGTTCCTAGTGTTTTCAAGACTTCAAAATTAATTTACGCAACCACATTCGGAGCACTTGAAGAAATGATCATGTGCAAATGAACATGAAGAAGTGATCATCGACAACTATGATTTTATATAATTACGGTACAAAGTTTAAACTCCATGTTTGCTTTTTTTTTACTTTCTTGTATATGAAAGGAAACTATTGAATCGCTAAAAATTCCGTTTCGAAATGTTTAAGGATATCCACGTTTCAGCCCTGCGTATGTCGGACAGAAAACCTGCTTTCGAAATCATGACTGTCTGTCTATCTCTCGGTTGATCTGTCGGTCGTTATGTCTGTCTAGGAACACGATAACTCAAGTTAGCCAAATAAAATTTGATATATGATCTTTATACCAAAATGCAGATATATATCAAGAATTGGTTAAATTCTCACAATGGAAACACTATAACTCTAAAACATCATGGGTTAAATTAACGAAATTTTGCCTATAGTTTTATCACTAGCATTGCAGATCTGTGTGAAAATTGGATCAAATCCGTCCGCGGGTTGACTCCAGGGCTGTCTCAACCAATGGGCTAATGGGGCTGTAGCCCAGGTTCGCCATTGATCCAAAGGTGGCTAAAAATTTATTATACTGATTTTATTTTAATTTTGATCCAAAAAACTTATTTAGTTATAACTTTAACTCTATCGATACGGACCGTCCCATACGTTCCTTCAAGCAAAAGACGATAGCCGTCCGAATGTCACTCTGAAATTTCCACCCCCTTTTGTTAAGTGTGATTGACTTGCTTTCTTCGGTAGAGTGGCTCGCCCTGATGTGTTTGGGGAAGAGGGGAGTTTTCTTACAATTCGGACAATTCCAGCTGTCATTGTGGTTTTTGAGGGGGAAAGTGAATTTCCCTTATCTTTCATACAGGAGCTCGTACGTTCCCGTATTTTCAGGTCCCTTTATTTCAATGGCCTCAGAGGGTTAAATATGTTATATAATTTTATATGTTATATACTAAATATTTTGTAACTTTATATGCTTCTCAATTGTTTTATTAAGTAGGTATTTTCGCCGAGCCACAGGCGCTCATATTCCTCGTTACGGTTCTGGTGGGGTGCCAAAATATTCTAGCACAGGGCTCTCAAATTTTTTAAGACGACCCTGGTTGACTGTCTGTCTATCTGTCAGTATATTCGTTTGTAAATGAAAGCGATAACTCAAAAACGCCGAAACTTAAAAAAAATCGAATTTCAGTGTGCGATCTTTATACCAAAATCTTATTAGCATTTTGGGCTACAAGCTGCAAAGGTTTGTCTATTTGTCGGTGTGTGTGTGAACTCATGAGTCAAATCACATCTAGGAATACAAATAAAATTCAGTATAGAGCCAAAATTGTTGATGTGTGTCAAACTTTGGACGCAATCGGCCAAAGGACAATTGTCCAAAATACATTATCAATTCCCTGGACACTACGATTAAGCTAAATGCAAACGCACCGTTTTGTGGAAATATACAAGAACGGTGGGAAAACACTCCTGTTGGTTTTTTTTTATTCTGTTTGGAGATTTATTTTTATCTTAAAGAATAAATCAAGATGTTAAAATGCAAACAAAGTTTTGCAACTTTCAGAAACTCTTCTATACGCGTTACATCAATCATCATATTAGTTAGATTGACAATGATGACAGCGCACATCTGTTCAGCAAGGATTAGCTAGTTATTAAAAAAACACCTCTATAATAATCCTCTCAGCTAACGATAAACACTATTTAAACTTTTTTTTATTTTAAAAAGGCGACGAAAAGTTGATGACTAAAATAGATATATTTAAATGACAAGTAAGGAAACTTTTGTCTTAAAAGAATTTATAAAACAAATATGACATCTTATCTTTCTCGAATATTTTTAATCATCAAACTTTTGAAAGAATTTCTTGAATTCTTTATTTCTTTTACTATCCTTTTTGTAGGTTATGAGGAAGCATCCAACTACCGCTCTAGAGTTTGGTGAAAATTATTTTCAGCACATATTCGTTGTACTTGGTAGAGGATGCCTTGACGATGAGTTGATAACTACTGCTTAGTTGATAACTGTTGTTGTGAAGTTTTCTAAAGGTCAAAAAACCGGCATTTGTTATTTGCATGTCAATTAGATGAAGTCTGTTTATATCTCGGTAAAGAAAGTAGGATGCGGTATTTTAAACAATTTTAGAAATCTAATCTTTAACACAACGAGAGGTATGCGTGTTTGTGAGACAATTTTGCTGTTGCTGTTTTTTATGCAAATCGTGAATATCATTCAGAACTTCGTAGTAAAGTGGATTTCTCTCATTTTGCTTCTTTTGCTAAAGATAATGACTTTAGTGTTTTTTCACTAATGTTATTGCGTCAGATATCAGTGATTCATAAATTTTTATAGTTAAATTACTAATTTCACTTGCAAATATTATGAATCACTAGAGTTCATTTCTGCAAACAGAATTAGTAATGAAAATAATATTTATTTACCGAAAAATATTTTGCATAACTATTTACCTTTATTTCACTTGTATTATAAGAAATTGATATCAGAATTTAAATTATGATTTTGTTACTAAAAAGAATTTGTTTTCCTTTTTCATAGGAATAATGATTACCAATTCTAACATGATTTTTTTACAAATTTTCATCACGTCCGTCCTTCTAGCTGTGATGAGCATGACCATTAAGACAGCTAGCGAGCTAAAGGATCAATAGCTGAATTCTATCTGACATTTGTAAGCAATAAACGACGTTTTTCACTTGTCGCATATATCTAATTTTTCACAATACATTTAGGCTATCGTATTCAGATTTCTTGCAATTTTTAACATTTTTGCAGTCTTATTATAGCATTGATCGCCTGCCGCCGTAAACTGACCTACAAATGATTTTTCAGGACGTTAAGAGTATCAGAATTGTCAACAATAAATTTTAATATATATATATATATATATATATATATATACGTCGCAGATTACTGGTCAGCAACGGATTCGAAGACTACCACTTTTGGACGATTTTACACAAGCAAGGGGTGTCAGACAATGAGTCATTTGAGCGCATTTCCGGAGTTCTTTGTTAGATCACGCTCAGTAAAATGTAAACATCACCCTTCCATTCTTCACTTCCCCCTATTTTGATGAAAACAACTCCGCCCGGAGCATGCGCAAAAGCGAGGAGGGCTTCCGAATCCGTTGCTGTACAATAACTGTAAAACCTGGTTTAGTACAGGGTTGCCATATTGGCCTTTTTAAGGCCAAATTATGGAAATTTGGCCTTTTTTCAAAGCCCTTGTCCTTAGGAATTTTCATTTGGCCTTAAATTAAATTTTGGCCTTTTTTGGATTTATTTTCGTTAATGAGATTTCGAATAATTTTTAATTACTTATTCTATTGTTTTTAATAAATTTTTGATATTACACATTTCAAGTGATATATAATGAACTGTCAAACGAAATACCTCCTGAATAGAACAAGGATGTTTTAAATTTCTTTCACTTAAATTTTAGTTTAATAAGAGAGCATTAAAGATATGCCTATCAAGTGGGGCTCGTTTTCATGAAGGGTAGCCTTTTTTCTAAAATAAGGTTTTCAGTCAATTTGTCAAATTTGACCTTTTTTGGCCTTATTTTTTAAGAAGGTTTGGCCTTATTTCGCTATTTTGATCTGGAAACCCTGGTTTAGTGCAAAGAAGGTTGTCATTTTGCAGTGCTCCAGGTTAGATGCAAAAATCTCTTATAACTTCTAAATCAACATCTTTAGGCTAATTCGAAAATATGCGATCATTTTAATTGCATAAAAAATCATCATGTTTTTTAAAAATCTATATATTTAAAATAATTTGGTAAAAAAGCCTTCACCGAGTCCGCCAGCCTCAAGCACTCGACTATTTTCACAATTTTTTTTTCGTTTGAAAAGTTATGACTTCTAGATATGTCATCAAAGGTCGTCTGCCCCCACCCCATTTTTGAACTAAATAGAAAAAACAGTTAGCTACCACACATTCTTTACATGTTTTTTTCAATTTCGTTCGAAAATGTGGGTTGGGGGGGGGCAGACGACCTTTGATGACACATCTAGACGTCACAAGCTTTCATATGAAATAAAAATTCTCGAAATCCGTCGGGTGGTTGTTGCTGGCGAACTGTCCAAAGGTTTTCC
>BGPR01048716.1:0-11484 GCA_013235015.1 Araneus ventricosus
TACACACAGACAATTTGCATAAAACTTTCAGAATTGTTATAAAATTATTCACGATCATAGTTCTTGTTAGGCATCACGTGCGATCGCCTGATCTCAACTGACTTAATGTCGTTACCAGTCTTCAGTCTTCTGACGTCAATCACAGTTAGTTATGGTTAATATTACAAGAGCGGCTACAGATTTAATTAAGAAATTCGAAAGAATAGATTGTAAAACTGTTTGAATTAGAAAACCCTTATTTTGAGCAAAGTTAGTCTTATTATTGTTGTTTCGTAAGTAGGTCGTTGGCTGTAGTTCAAGAAGAACAAATATATTCTCTCTGAATGAAGAAATATAAAATAAGAAACACCAGAAATGAAAATGATTGAAATTGAAAAAAAAGTTTGATTGCCATTTTGATATATAACTCGTCGCTAATCACAGCCTGAAATGAACAAAAGGATTTAATTTGAATATGCAAATCTGATTAATCATTTGAGCTTTGAGAACATAATACATGCAGAAAAGAAAATAAAAAAGAAAAAGTTCTTCTTAGTTCATAATCATTATTAATTAATTATAAATGGCAACATGCAAATGAATTTTGCTTTATGTTTTCTCCTTATTTTGTTAACAACTGTAGAAAATTAATTTTAAGATGACGATTTACTTTACAGCATACTAGCTTTTTAACAGCTACTTTCAAAATTATCAAAAGAAGTGCATTGCTTAATTTTGCTTCAAATAAAATGTGCATTTCATGAAATTGTACCATTAAAAAGCAAGAATTCCAAGAATCATTCTTGAAAGTGATATGAATCTTTCGCAGTCATCACAGAATATCACAGTTTGGCAGATGTAGTCATAAAATTTGGAGATTTTTTAGCTTTCATGAAAAGCCATTGATTTTGACTAACTTTGCGTAGATATTTTATGAAAATTCATCGCTTTAAAAGCATTTGTATATCACATTGTTCACTTTCATTTATTTATTTATTTTATTAAACTTATATTTCTCATTTTCGTATCAGAGTCATTTTACCGAATTTTTTAATGCTCCCTGAATCATTTAATAATCAGAATATAATCAGTATTTATCCTAATTTTATATTTACAGATACGATGTAAATTACATTTTACAATAAATATTATAATGTAATTAAATTGCGAAGTTTCAGACTTATTCTCCTCTGTATTTACATTTCTAAAATTTTATGGAATGTAGTGCAGCTAAATCAAATGTGCGAAAAAAATTCTAGGCTTCATACAAAACAATACACTTTTTAATTTTTTTGTTTTATAGTTTATTGGAATGGCATGCTAAACGATTGTTAATTTCATTTTAAATGTAATTAAAGTAACGATTGCGTGAAAATATAAAATATGAGCAAAAACAATAAATAAATAAGCACAAATATAATTTTTTGAAAACGGATTCTTGTTAGCCTGAAAAATATTGTAATTTGAGATATCGATAGTGTAAAAGGTAGTAAAAGAATATACTTGCATTATTCATGCTATGAAGGCAGCATAAATATTCTTGTTTCAATCCAGATTCAATTAAGAAATCTAAACATTTAGCATTTTTTTCAAAAATTAATCATCAATTAATGCAACCAACGGAAGTGTTCTCCTCTCGACTTTCTCGTATACTTCCACAATGTGACTCATGTAGCGCTAAATTTCATCGTCTATCAATAAGAATCGAATATACGCTTTGGAACTGATTAAGCATAAATATTGTTGTTTCAATTCAGATTCAATTAAGAAATCTAAACATTTAGCATTTTTTTCAAAAATTCATCGTCAATTAATGCAACCAGCGCCAGTGTTCTCCCCTCGACTTTCTCGTATACTTCCACAATGTGACTTATGTAGCGTTTAACTTCATCGTCTATCAAAGAGAATCGAATATGCGTTTGGAACAATACCTCTTCCCGTTGACTAACTAGGCGTAAAATTTGACATTGTTCTATACTTTTGGTGTAAACATCACATATTAAAGTTCATGCGTCTTGCTTCTTTCATTTTTGAATTATCGAGTTCAAAAACAAACGAATAGACGGATTGATAGACAGTCAACCTAATGATGGATTTAGTCCAAAATTTTATACACATCTACAATTCTGGCGATAAAATTATATGCCAAATTTCATCTGTCTAGCTCATTGTGTGTTTCAGGTATCGTGCTCTCATGCACACAGACTGACTTGAAGTGGAAAGATTCGTCCGAAATTTGATAGAATTCTTCAATTTTGATCAGAAGACCACATACCAGATTTTATCCCTTAGCTTCTGTGTATGTTTATGGTTTATCGTATTCACAGAAAAACAGACATAATTCCAAAAAAAATAGATTTTTATACTCTAAGGCTGGTTCAAGGCGTTGAGTCTAGGATGGGCTAAAGCAGCGGTTCCCAACGTTTTTGGTTGTGCGGACCACCTGTAGTATAAAAAATATTTTGCGGCTCATTAACTAAGTATACAAGTAAACAAGCACATATAATATATTTATATATTACATCCACATATATGTCAGCAATTAGTAAAGCTTACAGTAAAAGGATTAAAAATATATTGTTTATTAAGCGAAAAAACAAATGAGGACTCTTGGAGCTTCCCTGACTTTGATTTTTGACTAGTGTTCCGTGGCCCACTAATATGCCATCTGAGGCCCACAAGTGGGCCGCGGCCCATGGGTTGGGAACCGCTGGTCTAAAGCGTTAGATTCCTCAAACACTCGAGGCCGAATATTTTGACCATTACAATGATTTCTCTTTGTACACTTCGTATACGAGAAAGCAAAAAATAATCATCTATCCGATATATAAATACGATAGCGCTTTCAGAGTTCATATGTCTTACAGAAAAATACAACACTGATTGTTTTTCAACCTACTGTACAAATAAGATTTCATTTATCTCAAACATGGGACATTTTCTCTCGTTGAACAGAGAAACTGTTCCACCAGTTTTAGCAACAAAAAGGAGACAAAAAGTCTCCGCATTGATGCAAGATGTGCTTTGATTCCAATGTTGTTTAGCCAGTTAGCTTCATTACTTTAATTGGTAATAACGAGTCCTTGAAGAAATTACTTTATGTTTAACAATTAGTTACCTTCCTTACTGCTGTTTAAAATCATTCTTTTTCCATCTACCCATATTCTTGAGATCACTGTCACTCAAATCAATTGAGTGGTTCACCTTCAATTCTTTACAATTTCTTCTTCAAAACGGAATTTTTTCATTAAGCATATGAACTTATTTTTCAAGCTAACGGATGTTGGAAACTTTGTTATTATCAGTTGAAACTTATTCTTTCATGTTATTTGTCTAAATATGATTCATCATCAGTTGCTGGCAATGAATCATTGTTTTAGCAGCTTCGAGCATTTACTCATTATAATGAGAACGACATTTAATCCAGTATTCAAGTGATGCAGTTCTACTCCTTTCTTTTCTACTAACGAATCCCAACACAGGTATTCTTCTACTTAATGCAAATTTTTATTCCTCATTTCAATATTTCTTTGTGATGAAAATTGTTCATTCCTATTTTTATACTGAATTCAAAATTCGTCCCCTTTAGGGGCCATTCAAATATCACGTAAGCACCCAAGAGGGGGAGGGGGTTTGCGATTTGCTTATTTTTGCTGACAAGGGGGGAGGGGGAGTATGAGTGATGCTTACGTAAGACATTAAAATCACTTTATTTCCGAAAATCTCTTGTAACTTGCAGAAATAATTTAATTTAAAAAAATTAAATTTGAAAAAAAAGTTAAATTTGGCAAAATAAAATTAAACTTGATTTTTGTAAGCTTAAACTTGAAATTTTAAGGAAATTAAACTTACATTTTTTTTTTTCATTTTAAGCCGAGTTAGAGTGTTTTATTTGAATTAAGTCCTAAAATTTTTAAAATTAGATTATACTGTTATACGTTTTGTGAAAAAAAGAAAGGGAGGTTTGGAGTGAGCTTACGTAATTATAAGAGGGGGGGGGGTGGGATTTGTTTTTTTTTTTTTGACACGGGGGGGGCGGGCGCCCAAAAAATACCAAAAACATGCTTACGTAATATTTGAACGGCCCGTTAGAGGCTGTCCACGAATGATGTCACGCTTGGAGGGGGGTCCTGAAATTGTGACAGTTTGTGACCGGGGGGATAACAAGAATTGTGACATCACACATTTTGGTTAAAAAAAACATTTAAAAAGCAGATAAAATTTTGAAGTTATTTTGAAATTACCATAATTTGAGGGGTTTTTTTAATCGGGGCTAAAACAACTTTCGTGTGATTTTTTTCACTTATATTCCTTTCTTTTCGAAAAAGTCATTCAGAGTAGGTTCTGAGAATATGGTAGCAGCAGAAATTCTTCACCATTAGAAGAAAACCTCTCCCTGCTCACAAATGTCATTAAAACACATAGTTAAAGTTTAAAAATAAAATTTGAAATATGATCTATAAAGTAGTGCTTTGTTTCTGAACTGCAAGTAAATATTTATGTAATATAGCGTGGCATGTGGCAAGGAGGAAGGATATGGTGAAGTGTGACACTTTGTGACAAAGGGGGGGAAGTGGATAAAAAAATATTGAAAAAAAGTGTGACATTATTTATGGATAGCCCCTTAGATTAGAATAACAAATGAACATTCGCATGAAAAGTTAAAGAAATCATTGTACATGGCTCTTTCTTGTTTAGCTGCATAGTACAGTGAAGAAAAGCGGCAATGTACAGAGGTATGCAAAAACATTGCATCATCCTCATTTTTTTATGTAAAAACTCACTAAGCGTTTCAAACACACAGCCATCAGCCTGCTTTTCTACAAAAGTGCAGAAGGGAGAAATTAAAAATATGTTTTGTTTGTAGTTCCAACTGTATAGACATTTTCTTTTACATTTATTTAAAAGCAGTTCGTTTAGGTTTGGGTTTAGTAGAAAGGTATGTTCGAGACGTATGCTTGCTATATAAAGCAGCTTTGTCTCCAATTGAAGAAAATAAAATTTGAGAACAAAGTGTCGAATTACACATGAAAATGGGCATCACCGCCCACTCTCCAGGACGTCCTTCTTGAAATGAAAAAACGTGATTCTCAATCTTTTCAGAAACAAACAGCGTAGTTTTTGGTTTGTCTATTGAACATGATAAACTCCTAAAAGCAGTTCATGATGGTTTCATGCAGAGTAGTTATTGTTTTCCTGATTCAGCATGCGAAGGGTTTTTTTCGCGCACCCCTGTATTTAAATGAAGCACATTTTCCAGTTAACCGATTTCTTCCAAATTCGGGTACATAGTTTCAATTATAGTGTAAAGACTATACAGGGTGTCCACATTTATCGTGGTCCAATAGTTAATTTCTAAACCGTTAGAGATAGACATATAGTTCCAACTTTAAAAATGCTTTCAATAAAGGAAAAATTATATTTTATGTTTTTTTGAGTCACTAAATATATTTCTGAAAAAATTACGAATTCTAATTTTTTCCGGTTCCCCTGTCCTATCAGTCATATTTAGTAAAATATTCTCGACAATCTAAGATTTTAAACAAAAAAGTCCCACTCTTCAGCGACTAAAACTGAGCGAGTTATGGAGCTTTGAATTTCATGATTTTTAACCAATCAGCAGCCTCTTTGAGCAAGTTCTGTGCATTAATTGGTGAATCGTCTGCAAGACGGCTATTAAAATGGTGTAAAGTGGTGTAAGTCAGCGATATTCAAAGCTCCATAACTCGGTCAGTTTTAGTCTCAAAAGAGTGGAACTTTTTCCCGTTTAAAATATTAGAATATCAAGAACATTTTACTAAATATGATTGATAGGACCGGGGGACTGTATAAAAAGTTAGATTTCTTAACTTTTTCACGAATATATTTATTCACTCAGAAAACATATACTATAATTTTTCCCTTCATTTAATTCATTTTTCTAATTAGAACTATATGTCTATCTCTAACGGTTTAGAAATTAGCTATTGGACCACAATAAGTGTGGACACCCTGTATACCAAATTTCATCTATCAACATCATTGCTATCACTTGTTAACTCATCTTGTGTAAGAACATCCCATAGACTGCATGAACAGACGAACACCCACATATATATTACACAAATGTTGATTCGACTTCGAGGAGATGTAAAAAGTGTGAAATTCATCGAAACCTCGAAATCATTTTTTTTAAAGAATACAGCACTTTCTCTATATATGCTGGTATATAAGGAAATAAAAATATTTTATAAAATGGGGCATAAAAGTTAAAAAATGCCATCAATCGAATCAATATATTATTGCGATAACTCATATATTAATAATAACTTGGTGGAACTTTTTTTGAAAAAATTATCGAAACATGTACTGTGAAGAAAGTATCAAAATTTGTTTACCGAAGAATATTCTATTATCGCATTATTGCTGTTTGAACTTTCTGAGACTGCTTTGCACTTAAAATCATACGGCATTGATAGCCAACCATCTTAAGAGTGCAGATGACTTACCAACCATATTGGTAAAAATAATTTAGTTAAGGTGGTCAAATAAAAAATTTCGAATCTGTTTTTAGGAATTGTTATATTTTTAATCTGTTATTTGTAAGTTACTTAATTCTAATTGTTCAACCAGAATTAAAATTCCTGAATCACATAAACCCTTATTTATGAAAGATGAAGTATAAAACTTAATATTCAAACCAATGAGTAACAGAAACGAAGTTAGTTTTAAAACTATTTTAAATGTACCAATACTCTTTAGAATTTCAAATATAATAACAAATGAAGAATAAAATTTGTGAAATTCAGAGAAGATAAATCCGAAACTGACAAGCAAAAATACGATAAATGTTCACTTTTGGATAGTCTTTTAGCCTTAGAATCAAACCTGACTTTGAAATACTAAATTTTCATTTATAGCTTATGTTAATAATTTGGGAGTTACTAAATACAATCTAATGCTGTTAAATTAGTAAACTTATTCCTTGCCACTTTATTCATTCAGAACTGTTCTATAATAAATTAATGATTAATTTGTGCATTTTAGCCTATAATTTTAGGTTGCAGTGGCCAAAGCATTGACATTCCTTTCAGCCTGATCGACTATGTTTCCTTTCTTTAAATAATAATATGTATAAAAATTTAATTGAAGTCAAATTATAACGATATTCCTGGAGAGCAAGTTGGTCACCAAAGGCAAATAGTATACATAAAAAAATAAAATAGAAAAATGGCGTATTAAGGTAAAAAGCTGAGTAACAGATGTTCAATTGTAATGTTTTAGTTAAATGTTTTGAATCAAGAAAGCTTTCTGAAGAAAGCTTTCTGAAGATTACTTACATTGAAGAAAGCTGATAAAAGCATTGTTCCTAGTGTTTTCAAGACTTCAAAATTAATTTACGCAACCACATTCGGAGCACTTGAAGAAATGATCATGTGCAAATGAACATGAAGAAGTGATCATCGACAACTATGATTTTATATAATTACGGTACAAAGTTTAAACTCCATGTTTGCTTTTTTTTTACTTTCTTGTATATGAAAGGAAACTATTGAATCGCTAAAAATTCCGTTTCGAAATGTTTAAGGATATCCACGTTTCAGCCCTGCGTATGTCGGACAGAAAACCTGCTTTCGAAATCATGACTGTCTGTCTATCTCTCGGTTGATCTGTCGGTCGTTATGTCTGTCTAGGAACACGATAACTCAAGTTAGCCAAATAAAATTTGATATATGATCTTTATACCAAAATGCAGATATATATCAAGAATTGGTTAAATTCTCACAATGGAAACACTATAACTCTAAAACATCATGGGTTAAATTAACGAAATTTTGCCTATAGTTTTATCACTAGCATTGCAGATCTGTGTGAAAATTGGATCAAATCCGTCCGCGGGTTGACTCCAGGGCTGTCTCAACCAATGGGCTAATGGGGCTGTAGCCCAGGTTCGCCATTGATCCAAAGGTGGCTAAAAATTTATTATACTGATTTTATTTTAATTTTGATCCAAAAAACTTATTTAGTTATAACTTTAACTCTATCGATACGGACCGTCCCATACGTTCCTTCAAGCAAAAGACGATAGCCGTCCGAATGTCACTCTGAAATTTCCACCCCCTTTTGTTAAGTGTGATTGACTTGCTTTCTTCGGTAGAGTGGCTCGCCCTGATGTGTTTGGGGAAGAGGGGAGTTTTCTTACAATTCGGACAATTCCAGCTGTCATTGTGGTTTTTGAGGGGGAAAGTGAATTTCCCTTATCTTTCATACAGGAGCTCGTACGTTCCCGTATTTTCAGGTCCCTTTATTTCAATGGCCTCAGAGGGTTAAATATGTTATATAATTTTATATGTTATATACTAAATATTTTGTAACTTTATATGCTTCTCAATTGTTTTATTAAGTAGGTATTTTCGCCGAGCCACAGGCGCTCATATTCCTCGTTACGGTTCTGGTGGGGTGCCAAAATATTCTAGCACAGGGCTCTCAAATTTTTTAAGACGACCCTGGTTGACTGTCTGTCTATCTGTCAGTATATTCGTTTGTAAATGAAAGCGATAACTCAAAAACGCCGAAACTTAAAAAAAATCGAATTTCAGTGTGCGATCTTTATACCAAAATCTTATTAGCATTTTGGGCTACAAGCTGCAAAGGTTTGTCTATTTGTCGGTGTGTGTGTGAACTCATGAGTCAAATCACATCTAGGAATACAAATAAAATTCAGTATAGAGCCAAAATTGTTGATGTGTGTCAAACTTTGGACGCAATCGGCCAAAGGACAATTGTCCAAAATACATTATCAATTCCCTGGACACTACGATTAAGCTAAATGCAAACGCACCGTTTTGTGGAAATATACAAGAACGGTGGGAAAACACTCCTGTTGGTTTTTTTTTATTCTGTTTGGAGATTTATTTTTATCTTAAAGAATAAATCAAGATGTTAAAATGCAAACAAAGTTTTGCAACTTTCAGAAACTCTTCTATACGCGTTACATCAATCATCATATTAGTTAGATTGACAATGATGACAGCGCACATCTGTTCAGCAAGGATTAGCTAGTTATTAAAAAAACACCTCTATAATAATCCTCTCAGCTAACGATAAACACTATTTAAACTTTTTTTTATTTTAAAAAGGCGACGAAAAGTTGATGACTAAAATAGATATATTTAAATGACAAGTAAGGAAACTTTTGTCTTAAAAGAATTTATAAAACAAATATGACATCTTATCTTTCTCGAATATTTTTAATCATCAAACTTTTGAAAGAATTTCTTGAATTCTTTATTTCTTTTACTATCCTTTTTGTAGGTTATGAGGAAGCATCCAACTACCGCTCTAGAGTTTGGTGAAAATTATTTTCAGCACATATTCGTTGTACTTGGTAGAGGATGCCTTGACGATGAGTTGATAACTACTGCTTAGTTGATAACTGTTGTTGTGAAGTTTTCTAAAGGTCAAAAAACCGGCATTTGTTATTTGCATGTCAATTAGATGAAGTCTGTTTATATCTCGGTAAAGAAAGTAGGATGCGGTATTTTAAACAATTTTAGAAATCTAATCTTTAACACAACGAGAGGTATGCGTGTTTGTGAGACAATTTTGCTGTTGCTGTTTTTTATGCAAATCGTGAATATCATTCAGAACTTCGTAGTAAAGTGGATTTCTCTCATTTTGCTTCTTTTGCTAAAGATAATGACTTTAGTGTTTTTTCACTAATGTTATTGCGTCAGATATCAGTGATTCATAAATTTTTATAGTTAAATTACTAATTTCACTTGCAAATATTATGAATCACTAGAGTTCATTTCTGCAAACAGAATTAGTAATGAAAATAATATTTATTTACCGAAAAATATTTTGCATAACTATTTACCTTTATTTCACTTGTATTATAAGAAATTGATATCAGAATTTAAATTATGATTTTGTTACTAAAAAGAATTTGTTTTCCTTTTTCATAGGAATAATGATTACCAATTCTAACATGATTTTTTTACAAATTTTCATCACGTCCGTCATTCTAGCTGTGATGAGCATGACCATTAAGACAGCTAGCGAGCTAAAGGATCAATAGCTGAATTCTATCTGACATTTGTAAGCAATAAACGACGTTTTTCACTTGTCGCATATATCTAATTTTTCACAATACATTTAGGCTATCGTATTCAGATTTCTTGCAATTTTTAACATTTTTGCAGTCTTATTATAGCATTGATCGCCTGCCGCCGTAAACTGACCTACAAATGATTTTTCAGGACGTTAAGAGTATCAGAATTGTCAACAATAAATTTTAATATATATATATATATATATATATATATATACGTCGCAGATTACTGGTCAGCAACGGATTCGAAGACTACCACTTTTGGACGATTTTACACAAGCAAGGGGTGTCAGACAATGAGTCATTTGAGCGCATTTCCGGAGTTCTTTGTTAGATCACGCTCAGTAAAATGTAAACATCACCCTTCCATTCTTCACTTCCCCCTATTTTGATGAAAACAACTCCGCCCGGAGCATGCGCAAAAGCGAGGAGGGCTTCCGAATCCGTTGCTGTACAATAACTGTAAAACCTGGTTTAGTACAGGGTTGCCATATTGGCCTTTTTAAGGCCAAATTATGGAAATTTGGCCTTTTTTCAAAGCCCTTGTCCTTAGGAATTTTCATTTGGCCTTAAATTAAATTTTGGCCTTTTTTGGATTTATTTTCGTTAATGAGATTTCGAATAATTTTTAATTACTTATTCTATTGTTTTTAATAAATTTTTGATATTACACATTTCAAGTGATATATAATGAACTGTCAAACGAAATACCTCCTGAATAGAACAAGGATGTTTTAAATTTCTTTCACTTAAATTTTAGTTTAATAAGAGAGCATTAAAGATATGCCTATCAAGTGGGGCTCGTTTTCATGAAGGGTAGCCTTTTTTCTAAAATAAGGTTTTCAGTCAATTTGTCAAATTTGACCTTTTTTGGCCTTATTTTTTAAGAAGGTTTGGCCTTATTTCGCTATTTTGATCTGGAAACCCTGGTTTAGTGCAAAGAAGGTTGTCATTTTGCAGTGCTCCAGGTTAGATGCAAAAATCTCTTATAACTTCTAAATCAACATCTTTAGGCTAATTCGAAAATATGCGATCATTTTAATTGCATAAAAAATCATCATGTTTTTTAAAAATCTATATATTTAAAATAATTTGGTAAAAAAGCCTTCACCGAGTCCGCCAGCCTCAAGCACTCGACTATTTTCACAATTTTTTTTTCGTTTGAAAAGTTATGACTTCTAGATATGTCATCAAAGGTCGTCTGCCCCCACCCCATTTTTGAACTAAATAGAAAAAACAGTTAGCTACCACACATTCTTTACATGTTTTTTTCAATTTCGTTCGAAAATGTGGGTTGGGGGGGGGCAGACGACCTTTGATGACACATCTAGACGTCACAAGCTTTCATATGAAATAAAAATTCTCGAAATCCGTCGGGTGGTTGTTGCTGGCGAACTGTCCAAAGGTTTTCC
>BGPR01048717.1:0-11484 GCA_013235015.1 Araneus ventricosus
AACACGTTTATTTGACGAATGCATTAAAAGCAAGGAAAGAACATTCGAAATGAAGAGCGATACTTCCTTTTCAGTATCCACTCATTGCTGTAGCGTGATGATCGTCTTGATGTTTTCTCTAATTCAATAGATTTGATTACGTTTAATGATAATAAATTTATTCCGTTTTAAATTCTCCCTTCCTTGCCACATCAACGCACCAAACCTTCATCTTTGATAGAAAGGGTAAAAAAATATTAATGGGCCTGAAATAAGGACTCAGCCGCTGTTTACTTAATAAAAATACTTTAAAAAAGATTAAAATTTAAAGAATAATTTACCATATGAGTCTTGCGAGAAAATTCATATAAAAATATTTATCTTTATTCGACTAGCAATTCTGAGACAACCTAAATTTGAACGCTGCTAAAACTTTTATTTTAATGAGATGCAGCCAAGACTTAGTTTATTACCAAGTTTTTATTAACTCGCTTTCTTGTTTGTCTGTCCCTCTGTTCGGTACAAATTTTGCAATGAATTTTAAACTAACTTCCCGATGAGCTGGAGTTGAAAAACCAACTGACTGAAACTTTAAACAGAGCTCAGAACTAGATGACAATGCAATATTCATTCGCTTTCTTGTCTGTCTATCATTTCATATTCTGCATGACGCATGCGCAGTACGTTTTTCATTATATCTCGAAAACTATTAACATTACAGGCTTGGTTCTTGGGTATATGGATGGCCCATGGGATCATCGAAGCACCACCATATTTTAGCCATATCTTTGCGCATGCGCAGTACGTTTTTCATTATATCTCGAAGGTCTCTGCGTCACGTAACTTAATTTTTCAGGAAAATAACAATTTTCTATTTATGATCAGGTGAAGAGAAATTGAAATAAACCTGAAATTTGCCACGTGTCTCCGTCATAATCTCATCAAGATGTTTAAAATCGATTGCAAAATTTCACACACACAAGACTAAAAAGCAGAAAATAATTATTTAAATAAAATAAACATTTTAACGAACCACGTTTTTAAAACGGACTAAAAAGTATTAAATAATTTCTTCTAGCCCCATACAGATTTATAACCCCATACAGATTTAAAACGAAAAACGTGGGGCGCATGCAATATTTAATAGTAAGGAGTGTAGGAAGTAGCTGTCGTCGAGAAAACTCACACAACAGTTCATATCATTTCCATTGCAATAAAATTGTTAGTGACTGAAATAAACTATTTATGCATCAATTATCTATTGGATGCGCTCCACGTTTTTCGTTTTAAATCTGTATTGGGTTATAAATCGGTATGGGGCTAGAAGAAATTATTTTATACCTTTTAGTCCGTTTTAAAAACGTGGTATCTTAAAATTTTTATTTTATTTAAATAATTATTATATGTTAGAAAAATAAGTCGAGTGATGTTTATTTGCTATTAAATAATCATTTCGTTTATCTTTTCATCTGTTTGTTAAATTCAGAGTCTCGAAAAAACACGTAGGTTATGAAAATCGCAATGCTTAACATCTAAAGATGTTTTCTTTTCCACTTTTAATTATTTGAATTGACTCGCATCAAGACATTTTCCAATTTAATTGAAGGTTAGTCATTCGTATAACATGATGCTCAAAATCTGGAAAATGTATTAGTAAGCTCAAAATGGAAATTTTTTTAACCTATTCGAGTTGTTGAAGAAATACTTTTATCAAAATAAATGTCTTCTCCTTAAAAATTTTGCTCTTAGGCATGCCGTTCAAAACAAAGCTTTTATTGCCAAGTCTGCGGTTTTTATCGTAAATAAGATTCGGATTCTTGTTTTGAGATGACGAAATTTAATCATCTTTCTCTTATACATACTTCAAGCTGTTGAAGAAATGAATGCGTTCTGTTTGCTTTAATAATGGATTCACTCTCACGTAAAATTCAACGCATCATTATTTGTACGTGCAATTAGTCATTTTTACGAGAAGAACGGCAGATAATTATCATTTCCTATTATTCATGAATCCATTCCTTGAAGATTGTTCACTTTTTTGTTCTCGAATTCCACAAACATGAGAGAAAACTGATGGCGCGTGGATATTTTTCTGAAGAATATTTTCATTCTACTGCATGCTGTCGCATAAACAAATAAATGAAACAAGAGAAAGAGCTGGTCTTTCAGTCAGTCCTGTATAATATTCTCCAAATCGATAATATTCCTTAATTTGTCTGAAATATCGATTTTGAAGTATCTGCTATCAGATACTGCAATTATAATTGTACGTTCATCATCAAAATCTTTTTTCATCGTCAAGGCCCCGTGGAATAGTTCGTTTCAATTTGTTCTGAAAACAAAAAATCTCGAGATTTATCACTCCTAAGAAACTTAC
Source organism: Araneus ventricosus (assembly GCA_013235015.1). Classification (NCBI taxonomy): domain Eukaryota; kingdom Metazoa; phylum Arthropoda; class Arachnida; order Araneae; family Araneidae; genus Araneus; species Araneus ventricosus. The sequence continues at coordinate 2,357 of BGPR01048717.1, forward strand.
GAGACATGGTTATTGTACTATATTATCATTAAAAAAGGTGAAATATGATTATTTACTTTTAAAAAGTAGAGAAAGCGAAATTTTAATTCAATCTTTATGCACAAAGTGCAAAAATGAATGAGTCTGAAAACTTAAATAAAAGTTAGTTGCAACGCCCATCGTCCTCAATTGAGGATAGAACATATGACATCATTTCTTTCGAAAGGAAAAGGAAAGGAAAGGAAAATTACAACATAATTCACTATCACATGTTAACAAAAAAACTCTAAAATAAATTATTATTAAAGATGTAATTACAAACTTCGTTTTAAATTGATGCATCTGCGCGAAAACCAAATACACCTGCGAGGCTTGAAAAACCGCAAAACGGCGATGCAAATCTCCAAATTATAAACAGTAGCAGCTGCATGAAAATTTGATTTGTAAGAATGTTAATCGTAATGCCATCTACCACTTTTAAAAAAGAAAATCCTTTTCAAGATATAAAAACGATTCTACACACTGTTTTATTCACTATCATCAAATGAAGACGCTGGGCGTTAATAAATTAACGACCTTATAAAGAATTTTCTTTGAATAAACGTCATATATATACATAAGATTTTTTGAATATTTTTTTCGGCATGGAACGCATTATCGTATTTTACATCGATTTCTATGGGGAAATTATTTCTCATAAGGAGCGTTCCGTATAACGAGTAAGTTTCTGGAACGAATTATGCTTGTTTTGTGAGGTTTCACTGTATAGTACAAAATTCGAATAGTCTGCCTACCAACAACCCCTTTAATCAATCAATAAAAAATATTTCGATATTTAGTTTAATAAAACGTAAAAGCCTCCTCTATTTTCCATCTCATTCCTATCTTGATGTACACTGTAAAAAAAATCCCGTAAAATTTACGGTTTAAACTGGCAGCTGGGTTGGTTGTGCAAAACCGTAAAAGTAAAGAAGTAAATCCGTAGGCACAACGGTTTTTTACCGTATGAGATCAAGTTTTCTCCGTAAAAATTACGATAGTATGTAGCGTAATACGGTAGGCTGAAGTGAGGGGAGTTGAGATGTTTTCCTCCTGCACCCGAAGTGGCGCCATCTACTGAGTTGAGTTGAAACGTGCTGATGTGAACTGAAGTGAGTGACGTCATCTTTCCAACTTAGAGATTTTCATCATTTCTCGAATTATCTGGAAAGTCAATTAATTAGAAATCTTGGTTAAGAGTCAAGGCTTAATTATTATCAATTTGGAATATTAATTAATCAAAGCTTAATTATTAATTTCAATTAGTTTACTATTTTACTGATCTTACTGGGACGATTTCGATGCAGATGGTGACAAGCCCTCAGGCTCCTCTGAGCCGGGGATCGAACTCGCGTTCAAGGAGGTGGCAGGCAGTCGCTCTAGCCACTAGACCACCGGGAGTTCATACAATATAATAAAAATAATCTATTTGAGTTTTAAAGTCACTATAGCTCTAGTGGCGCCACCTAGTGGTGTAAAAATCAACTATTGCCAGAACACGTGTATATATAAAGTCGAATCGCAGTTTTATTCTCACGATGACAAAACCATAAAATAATTGCTGCAAAATACGAGCAAGTGTAGAAAATAATCTTCAAATGATTTAAGAACAGGGAAAGTTATCGTACGGAATCCAATACCGTATGACGGAAAATAGAATTTGAACTGACGGTTTTAAACCGTTTATGGTTGGAGCGGAGAACGGTGAAAAACCGTTTTGTCAACAAAACAGCTTTAAACCGGATATTTTTTACAGTGTAATCAAACCGACCGGCTCATGCGCAAAATCGCGGAAGGCTTCTGTTCCTGAAAACAAACAGTTGAAAAGAAGTAAGAACAATGGATTTTCTTTCTTTGTCGGAATGTCTCCAGCTTTTTCAAATACGTCAGATCTTCTCTTTTGCCCCGTAAATCCGGACACTAGCGCAGAGACGTACAGTAATCCTACTTGTGACCAATTCCAAAGGATTCGTCCATCTGAAAAAAGCCTGTAATGGATCACACGCGTTTATGTTTTCTTAACATGGTTTACTTAAGATCAAGGCTGGTACAATCGCATTTCAATTTTTTTTTTAATTATTTGCCAGTTGTAATCGAATTACTTTCAGACTTGTCCCAGTTCGCCGAGTCAAACAAAGAAGGTTAACATCTGAAACTATTTTTTTATTTCTTGAAATCACTGCCGGGGAATGCGATGTCCCAAAGAAAATAAACACGAAATCATCGCCCGTTGCATGCCAGGGGCAGAAGAGACCAGCAAGAAAGAAAGAGAGAGAGAAGCAAGTAAGGGGAGATTCGGTTCTCCCTTTCGCTGGAAGTTATGAATGAATTGCACAACAGGATGCGCCGATCGGAAACGTCGATCCAATGAATGGAACCATTTTATGTATCTTTCTGAGTCAGGGAGAAGTGATGTTGATGGCGGCGATATCTTCTTATCACCTCGTCCCACATCCACAATTCGGGCATGAGAATGAGATACGCGCCCATAAACAAGCTCGTCTTGCGTGTTTCTTTCGGGGATGAAACACTCCCGAAATATCCTATCGGCGTTGGGAAATATGTTTATCGTGAGCGATGAAAGGGAAACATATAAACAATTAGTGGAAACTAGGATGCATGTACTTAGCTTGTGAACCGCGCTCGAACACGGCGACTTCTGAAAAACACAGGAACACAATAGTGGCCTCCGTGGCGTAGGGAAGGTAAATGGAGCCCGGGGCTTAAAACTCATTTCTCGCCCCTCCCTCTCGGTTTCATTCGCCGTCTTATGATTTTGTAAAAGGAAAATAACCGTTAAATATTTTTTTCACCTGTACCCCCTATAACAAATAACAGACCATGCCTTACAATTTACATATTTAATTTTTATTCATATTTAATTTAATATTCCAATTTCCATCTATTCGAAGTTTCTAGAACATCTCTTTCAAGAATTCTTCTGCGGTCATCTCCGCAACGTCGGGTCCGAGCGACCACTGTCCACAAAGAGTGACGAGCGAATTCCCGCCAAAAGTCCCTATCTTCAAGTGTCGGTGATTGGGTAAAAAAAAGTAAGGGGGTTATAAAAGTTTTACAGACATCTGCAAGTACCCGTGAGTATAGGGAGTGGACAAGAAAATTTAAAAATATAGTTACAAAATTAGCTAGCTTTCCCGGACATTATTGCCTTTTTTATGATTCTTGGTTTCAGACAGCTAAAAAACTTGCTTCTTTTATGATTCTTGGTTTCAGACAGCTAAAAACCTTGTTTTTTATGGTTTCAGACAGCTAAAAACCTTGCTTTTTTATGGTTTCAGACAGCTAAAAACCTTGCTTTTTTATGATTCTTAGATTCAAAGAGCTAAAATTATTTTTCCCGAAAAAAGTTGGGGTGATTGCCCCCTCTCGCCTCCCTGATGGAGAGACTTCCCAAATGGGGAGTCTCAAACAGAGAAATCTAGATTCTCTGAGGGGTGAAGCCGATTCCGGCTCTAGTGGGCCGTAGAGGAAGCGACATAGTCTAAATGGACGTTACACGCCCTTCCCTCGCTACGCCACTGGGTGGCTTTTCATCTTCTAAACTTGTTTCATTTTAAGTTCAGTATTAGATATTAAATTTTTAAAAACCGCAAGCAGCTATATATATATACATATATATTAAATATTCCTCTCTATATTTAACCGTATGGAGCTTTCGTTTGACGATGTAGCCAATGTCAAGAAGAAAAGGACAAGTTTGTTCAATTATTTATCAATTAATTTCTTTGCATTTAACATATATATCAGTAGAGTATCATTTTATTTTTGAAATTTCGTATAATTTTAGATTCTAACATATTTTTTTTATTTTGCATAACATCCCTAAATAGGGACGCCACTCTTAGGATGGCGCTAAAACATAAAATTTTGGGGCAGGGCTTTCTAAAGTAATTTTCCGGTTCATTTCACATCATATAATATTAGCGTACAAAATATTACTGAGAAAACGGCACTTTGGGCACTAATGGGTGAATATATTTTTATAGAAAGAGAATCAAATTTATTTCGCGTTGATCTGAAATGGTTGAGAGATATAGTTTTAATAATGTTCTATTTATGATTGGCGATGGGAGAAGAACGAGATGTTTTCTCTGAATATAAAATTTGGTATAACCAATCGTAATCGGGGGGAAAGTAACGCAACTTGCAACAACAAAATATCGATGTTTTGTTTATATTTCATACAATTAATTAAAAAATAATTGTACGAAAAAGTGGCTAATAGCTCAAAAGTAATCGAATGACTCTGACTGAAAATGAAGTATTAGATTAGTTATTAGTTAAATGCACTTTATTCCAAAACGATGCAGTTTTATGAAAGTTACTAGAAAAATCCCTGCCAATAATTTACATTCTGGATGATGAAAAATCGTATTAATGAATTATGTTTAGCGTTATCGCTCATCTCAGTTTTATAGCTGCCTGGTTTCTACAGTGCACTCTTCCACAAAAATATGACTACGAAACTAATTTTTGGAAGTTCTGTCAATAATGTTTCATATACAGATACTGAAAACTGTTACCAGAAAGGCAAGAGATATAAAATTCAGATGAGCGGCGTGGAGAAAACTTCGTTATTTCATGGCCCTAGAGCAGACAACCTGTTTCCCAACCACAGGTTGCGCGCGACGGACCAGTTGGGGCTACGTGAAAGTATTGTTGGTAATGCACAAAACATGAGGGAGTTAAATGAAAAGAAATTCGCCGGGAGGCTGTCTCTGCGAAACGACGTCTGGGATGGAGGGGCGTAGACTTACTTACCTTACTCAGCTGTGACTTTCTGTGTCTAAAGTAGCCCTATGTGACTCTGAGATTATGTGACTGAAGTAGCTGTTTGTGACTCAGAGATTATGTGACTGAAGTATCTCTTTGTGACTCTGAGATTATGTGACTGAAGTAGCTGTTTGTGACTCTCAATTTATGTGACTGATTCGTGATTTTGGTTGGGGTTCTTTTGCGCCAAAAAAATTATTGTTTTCAAATGTAATATATTTATTCATGTTATTAATATTGTTTACATTCTCTTTTAACAACAATCTTATACAAATTCGGCCTATGGTACGAGAAATAGCAAATGTAATTCAACAATTCTGGAGTGAGGTTTCGCGTGAACGTATGATCGACGAATGAATTGCATGCGAGCGCATTGGTCGCTGTGACGTCATCAAAATTCTTCGTGATTTTCACCAACTTTGCAGCTCGACTGTGATTAAACCGTAATTTCAACTCCTAAAATTATTTTTGCAATCTTCAATGTCCATCTTTCTCTGTTCAATGAAACTAAAAACAACTCTCTATGTTATTTGGTTGCGGAGCTATAAGCGTTTAACTTTAGAAAGTAAAGCGTCATCATTTTATTACTTTCCCGACACCCCATTAGACCACTATGGAGGGACGCAAGTCTACGTCGAAAATGTAAAAATTCAGTGCGAAAAGTGAAATTTATGTTAGTCCGAAAGACTACTGGTGGCAGCGAAAGAGTACCAAGAACTCAGCGTCAATGCTATGAAATATTTAATACCTTTCACGAGCAAAGAACCTGCGAAAATTACACATTATTATCGTCTTATGTGTTTATTAATGGCAAGTATCGCAGCTCCAGACATGAGATTATATCTGTCTTTATTTGAAGCTAATTTTATAAAACTCAGCTCCAAGATGCAATCTCAAGGATGGCATTGAAGTTCTCTTCCACTCGAACAGCTGATTATCCCGGCGGGTGATGAGTGGCTCTCGCACCATAAGTGAATGCAAAATTATTTCAGCGCTGTTTTCATTTGTTTGAGTGTAGAACTGATGCCATTATAAAAAAATGGAATAAAATGTAAAATCAAAAATAAATCTTACACATTTTATCAAGATCATTCAAACTGCTTCAGTCTTAAACTGACCTAATCCCTCAACATTTTTAATAAAAACTTCTTTGCGCGAAGAGATTATTAGAGGGGGGTAAGGGGTGTGACAGCAGGGGTAGGGCAGGTGCGTAATAGAGCCGGAATGGAGCACTTTTTTTGGAAGCGAAGTAAATAAGAAAAAAATGCGAAAACGTCCTTAAAACAAGTCCTTAAACAACCACGGGCACTTTTATACGGTTAGCTTCCAAAATTACGGCCACTGACCAGGAAGTAACGGCACTTTTATATGGTCAACTTCCAAATTTACGGTCAGTGGCCAGGAAATCACGGGCACTTTTACACGGTTAGCTTCCAAAATTACGGCCACTGACCAGGAAGTAACGGCACTTTTATATGGTCAACTTCCAAATTTACGGTCAGTGGCCAGGAAATCACGGGCACTTTTATACGGTTAGCTTCCAAAATTACGGGCACTGACCAGGAAGTAACGGGCACATTTATACGGTCAACTTCCAAATTTACGGTCAGTGGTCAGGAAATCACGGTCAGAATGTTTTACGGGCAAAATGTATTTTAACGGGCAATGGACGGACCCTGGGCTGCCGGTCACTGCCCGTAATTTTCCGAAGAAATTTTTTACAGTGCAGCTCAATTTTTGTCACCCAGGTAAGAGAGTTCCTCCATTGTATTTTGCGACTACACCACTGAGTAGGGGGGTACTCGAAATTAAAACCACTCCTCAAGAGGTACGGGAGCAAGTAAAGGTTGGGCTGCCCTAGATAGTCTGATGCGTTTAATTTGCTATTGGAGGTTAGTTATCATTTCTCAGTGTTTGCTCCGTGTATTCGGGTTATTCTACACATTGATTCCAAAAGCCACTGACAGTTAAATCAATTTAGGAAACTTGATCTTAAAAATCTCGAATTCTTTGAACACAGATCAGATGTGATGGTTTTCACTGATTCTAACCACTAAACGCTTGCAACAACATCGATTCACTTTCAGGTTTAAGTAAATGAGGTTTGGCTATAAATACAACGAACTTGGAACTTTCCGATCCCGAGATCTTACCACTAGGCCACCGCGTCCACAAATGGCGACAGGAGACTTCATTAGGGTTTATTAATTATTCAGGCATTTTACTATTATTTATTTTTTGTACTATTCTAAAAGAATTCCAAATTATTCGTTTTTTTCTTGGTTAAAATTTTATATCAATTTTTATAGATTTGAAAGAAACTGTTTTTCTCACTTGAATTCTTAAAGTAGTAACGTTCTTTTAAAATGTTTTCCAAATATTCAAATTACATAGGGTGAATTCAAAAATTGGTCACATTCAAAACCAAAGCAAGTATTATGAATAATATATTGGTTTAAACGAGTTAATTTTTAAAAAGTACTTTTGTATTCGTTTCAAATTGATAATATTGCTTTAAATTCAGGAAATGCTTGCGCTTTAGTTCATTGCAACATTTTCTCAGTCTTATTTACAGAAAGAGCAAAATAATTTTTAATAATTTCTCGAGGTGTTTCTCAATATTTTAATGTTCCGTAAAATATTATACTAGTTAAAGATCTACTGTTTCATGTCTTCAACCTCAAGAAGTGATAAAATTCCAGCAGTCATAGCAGTTTCGTGGAAAAAAGAGGGAATAATAACACAACTGTCGACATTTTATCAAAATATTTTGAATTAATGTTTTGTAAATATAAATATTTACTTCATATGAAATCGTGTGTTTTTATTATCGATTACTAACTCAATAGCAGTTGGCCGAAAATCGAATACAATCGAATACTCTTTATTGAATTAAAGTTAATTTTGCTTGTAAAGGAAAGGAACAAACTGTAGTGCAACAAATATGTCTTGTAGTTGCATGTATTTAGATGAAAAATATCTGATTTTTTCATTCCATATTTTCACATAGTTTTTTCTATATTCAAATACAATCTATGTTAACAATCTGAGAAAAGCTATGCGACATATATTTATACGCAATTTCAGCCCTATACTTAATCAAAAACTAAAACTTGCTTTGAAATAACTGTTATATTTAAACAGCAATTAACTTCAAATACCAGTAATTGATATTCTGTACAAGGAAAATTGTATTTAAAACGAAAAGTGTTTCATTTTATCTTGTTCTGTGTTGAAAATAAATATTCGGTTTAACGATTTTAACATTGCTACATTTAACGATTGGTACATCATTTCGTAACTTTTATTTGCACAGTCGAGTTGTCTTTGACAGCAGTGGGTGTATTTCGCGATTGACTAATCTAAATAAACCAGAAAAATCTACAACATGACTTCAAGAAAATGTGCCATCATTTTAGTCTCAATTTTTGAGATTAAATTTCCTAAGGAATATAAATCTTAGAAAACGCGATAAGCATTTAAAAAAATCAAAAGGATCTTAATCCTACACGGGTAGCTCTTTATTTTTCAACAAAAGTTGTTCAAATGAGTTTAAAAGTATAAAAAAGCATTAAGAACGTAATTCTGAAGTTAATTTAATTCATTGAAACTCATTATTGAACTGTAATTTCTTCACTAAAACCCCTTCTTTCTTCCAAGCAAAAATGCAGTAGTTCATGAATTTTTATTAAAGAATTATCCAAACTTGATTGAAATAAAGCAAAATGGTAGTGATGCATGTGATCCATTGCCACTGCACAGAGTATGATTAATAGAATGGAATTATGAATTTTTGCAGACGTTTCACCTCCTATTTGGAAAACAGCAGTATCGTTTGTTTTGGCGGCATTTCCCGACGCCTCCAGATTTCCAGCTTAAGTATCAAAATGAATTAATGGCAGCTGAATCAATATTAATTAGGGATGTAGTTACTCAAGTTAACAGGTGGCTGAGAATGCAGCTGCAGAAACTTCATCCTTGGAAGTCGCATCACTTCCGTTCCCACTCAAATTTTGCAAACGAAAGTTAGCTGTGGTTAACTCTGTAACGACTGTAAACTCCTTAAAAAGATAAGATTTTTATTTGAAAAATTATTAAAATGGGTGGAGAGGTAATTTTAGTTTTACTGATGTGTACCCCAATAATATGTTTTTGTCTTTCCTAAATTCCTTTATGCAAGAATTTACCCTTCTCCCGGCTTAATTTAATCCCATATTCAGCATAAGGTACTAATTTCGAAACCTTCATTGAATATTTCAATTAATGAAGTATGTCTTGGATTTTCAAGAACACTGGGTTTTTGTCTTGTGCTTCCA
>BGPR01048718.1:0-11483 GCA_013235015.1 Araneus ventricosus
CAATTCCGTATTATAAATATAATTGTTTATTTAAGTCTATGCAATTTTTTAAAACAATACAAAAAAGTGCTGGCAAAACACGCGACAGCAATAGTGGTAAAAAGATAAAATCCTTGTGGCAAAATTTCATTTGTCACTTTATTTCTGCGCCGCCCTATGAACTAAAGAGCTCTTAGAGTATTTTTGGATGCTTTGTTCAAGTAGGTGAAAGTGGGGTAAAATCGGGTAGCTAAGGTTCGGAGGCCCGCTGGAGCTAAAATATTCGACAGAGAGGTTGTCATATTTTATTAAAAAAATCATTGTTTATCGGAGTACAATATATCTTTCCCGAAAAGTCACAGTTTCATTACTTTTTTTTATCAATGACATTTATGACAGTCAAAAGCAAACTACCCGGTTTTACCCCACTAGTGGGGTAAAACCGGGTACACATGTTAATGGGAACATATTTTCTATAGTATTGATTTTTATTTTATGTTTTGTTGGGTGATTTCTTAATTAACAAACATTATCCGTTTTTTGCGACGTACTTGTGGTGTTGCTGTCTTTCTGAAATGAAGACACTAGATTTTAGAAAAATAATTCTATTTGGACATAGGCACATATAAGACAGACAACACACATAAGAGACACAGTGCGGTACGTTGCACTTAGCAGCCAGCGCTATTTCAAAAATAATGACCACAACTAGCCTTAAGCAACTCGCCTCGCTTCTCGAGGTCGCCACCCAAACTGACTCGTTTACAAGAAGCAACCCTACACTAGCAAGAAGTTGCGCCAAGCGTCCGATCAACCATCGCCAACGGTAGCCAATCATTACAGCACTGAAAATCCTACTTCTTCTCATTCGGTTTGAAATATACATCCATAATTTTTTCAAGAAAATAAAATTGATTCATAAGTAGAACTATCACTTCCTTCTTGATTTAGAATTCCTTTAGTTTAAAAATTCAAAAAAATAGAAGTTTCACATTTATTTCTTGACATCGTTTCTTCGCACTATTTATGAAGTCCGAAAAAGACGAAATTGATAAAAAAAATATTAAAATATACTGGCGAAATGATCGAATAAAAAAGTATGTATTAAATTTTATAATGCAGCAGAAAAACTCACTCAGAAAATGAAATGCTTCTCTGCAACTTCATGCACATATTGAAGGCAAAAAATGGAACAAATTACTTAGTCAGAAAAATTGAAAATAAATGAATCATCAAAAGTTCTACAATTTAAAAAATAGCAGAATTTCACTCACACTGAAATTTAATTTAATAAGAATATTTTGTACTCTTTTATAAATTCCATTTCTCTTTCCCTTTATTTAATGAAATATATTTCTTCTAAAAATTCAGTGGACGATGAAAAAGATCTGATTTTTCTTGCTTCAAACATTATCTGTATGAACATAGTTAAACTATGCTGGAAATCACCGATTTATTGGAATTTAAATATAAAGAATATGTTCTTAAAGTTAAGTTAGTAATTTTAAAGATAAATACTAAGGATTCAAATAGAATTTATCGAATTCAGCTATAAACTTTCTTCCGCAGCTATTGCTAAAACAATATATCAGAGATTCCGCCAAGTTTCCAAGTTAATTTTGTTCTGTTATATTAACGCTGGAAAAGAGAGGAAATAATATAAATTACTGGACACGACGCGTTTCCTACTTATCTCCACAGATTTAAGTTAATAACTTCAGAGTATTGTAGCTGTGGAGGCATAGGAAGTAAGTTACATTATGCAACTGAATGTCCATTAACAGAATCTCGGCATCTAAGGAAATCTGCATCCCATCTTATTCATGTTTGGTTACGCCAAGTTGCTGGTAACCAACAGTCAGCTCTTCAGTCCAGGTACTTAAAAATGAGATCTGCCAGTTGCTCTTTCTTTACTTCATTCCTTCATTGAGTACGAAGTACAATAATAATAATAATAAAAACACTAAGAAAGTCTTTCTACAGATACCATGGACTCTTCTACTGATAGAGACTCTTCTACGATACTATGGACACTTCTGCTATTATTTAACTTTCCTTATTTTAGTTATCTAATTTATTTCAAAATTTTTCTTTAGGTTGCTAAATTGCTTTCTTAATTTTTTTTCTGGTATGATTTCACTTCATGTCCTTCTAAGCTGATTGCAAAGAATCATTATGATTCTATATAAGGGGGCATGAAGTGTTATATATATATATATTTACGCGCCGTTTTGAAGCAACACGAGGGCTATTTTGGAACGAACCTCGTCATTTTGATTCGCGGCCAGATGACGAGGACGACGCCTGAGATGGCACCTCCCTCTCCAAACTTCCGCACTTTTTTGGAATTTTATGTTTAATTGAATATATATCGGATATATAATTGATTTTAATTATTTTCAAGTTTAATAGTCTGCTTTAAATTGGTCATTTTGAAGAGAATTTGTTTGGTCTAGTGGTCGATTTCGTGGCCTTGTCGTTTTGAAATTTTAGACATTTGAAATTAAATTTAAACTTTTAGGATTTGTTTAATGGTTTTAATTAAATTGTTTTCAATAAGACTTTTAAATTGAAAATTTAATGCATGACCGTTAGGTTTGATTCCCTTTCCTGGTCGGGGGCGCCTTGTCGTGTTGGAGGTGTGGGCCTGGTTGCTGTGCATTGCACAAGACGGACTGGGTATCTTTGAATCGGTGGGTTTCCTGCACTGGAAGTGGTTATTCCCGTTGGTTTTTATTACATAGTTTTAATCAACATACCCATTACATGCTTCGTGGTGGAGTGTTGATGTTTTTTAGGATTTTAACTGATTAGTTGTGTGGGTGAGAATTGATTAGTTTTTAGATTTTTTAAAGAAAAAGGCGAAGGAAAAATTGATTGCCAATTCATTTTGTGCATAGAGTTTGTGTGTGTGTTGTTTGATTCGATATAATTTGTCTGTGTCTCTTTTGTGTGTGGTTAAGGGTTGCCTTTTTATTTTTCTTGTATTTGCGCTGCATCTCACACATGGTATTTTATGGGTGGAATTCCATTGATAATTAAAATTGGGAATGTATTGTTTGTTTCTCCCCGGCCATGGTAAATTTTTATTAGTAAATAATCTTCACTCCATACGCTGTTATTTGTATTGTCTCCTTGGCCAGGTGAACCCTTGTAATGTGAGACTTTTATATATGTATTTAATTTCCACCCATGTTGCGGGGTGTAGTATGTATTGTGATATTCGTTACAAAATATTTTGTTATTTCTAAAGTTTTCTCTTTAAAATGCAGTGTGGCAATACAATATTTGTCTTACGAGCGTTGCCTAGCAACGCACGAAAAAGATGTTAGATATTATAAGATTAAAAATGAGTTGTTAGAGAGAGAGACCAAAATGTAACGACTGATGTTGATAGTCCAACTAATAAACGGTATTTTGGTGAAAATTTGTATTAAAATAAAAGTGTTTTTTTATAAAAAGTCTGTTAATTCATCCTGAAATACACTACAGACTTTTAACTGTACTGTATGTTAGTTTTAACTGACTTAAAACTAACATACGTTTTAGCGCTATGTGTGGTGAAATTATTTGGTTAGCGCAGTTACTACCAGAACCTCGATTGAGAAATGAGAAGAGTGCAGGATGACTTCCATTGGGCTTTTGCTCTTCGTTACAAAAAAGAAGATCGAGTTTCCTCATTAAACAAAGAAAGAAAAGAACTACTTAAAAGAAAACTACAAAATAATTAGTGATTACACTAACTTTTATTTCTTTCCAAAATTCCTTGAAGTTATATATATAGAGAGTTTTTTAAAAACTGACAATACTCAGAGCCATCTATAGCTCTATCTATCAGCTAAAATGCCACCAAATTCGGTAGGGGGACTAATGACGAGATGGGGGAAAAGATTCCGTTTGCCCGTCGAGGATGTATTATACAGGATGCAATGTAGCCAAGTCCACTATAGGGTGGTCACATTGAAAGAGGTCTATGCCCTCGCCGAAGAAGCACTGTTGTTACATAAAGTGCTATGGTGCACTGAAATATCATCACTGTAACCATTTGAGGCATTCATTTGCTGCATTAAGAAGAAATTTAGTGATTGTACTAACTTTTATTTCTTTCCAAAATTCACAGCAAGAAGTTATGTATATAGAGGGTTGAATTAGAGGTAAAGTTATATATAGAGGGTTGTTAGCTTAAGTGCTATGGTGCACTACAATTTCATCACGCTTCTGTAGCTCATTTGGGGCATTCATTGCTGCATTAGAAGAAGTTAGTGATTATGCAACTTATTTCCTTCAAAAATTCCTTGAAGTTATATATATAGGGTTTTAAAACTGACAATACTCAGAGCCATCTATAGCTCTATCTATCAGCTAAAATGCACATTCGGTAGGGGGACTAGCGGAAGCGAGATGGAAAAAGATTCCGTTTGCCGACGAGGATGTTGTATACAGGATGCAAGCCAGTCCACTGAAGGGTGGTCACACTGAAAGAAAAGAGTCTATGCTTACTCGCCGAAAGCACTGTTGTTGCATAAAGATAGTGCTATGGTGCACTGAAATATCATCACTGTAACCATTTGAGGCATTCATTTGCTGCATTAAGAAGAAATTTAGTGATTATACTAACTTTTATTTCCTTCCAAAATTCCTTGAAGTTATATATATAGAGGGTTTTTTTAAAAACTGACAATACTCAGAGCCATCTATAGCTCTATCTATCAGCTAAAATGCCACCACATTCGGTAGGGGGACTAATGACGAGATGGGGGAAAAGATTCCGTTTGCCCGACGAGGATGTTGTATACCAGGATGCAATGTGATCCCATAGAAGGTGGTCACACTGAAAGAGGTCTATGCCCTCGCCGAAGAAGCACTGTTGTTACATAAAGTGCTATGGTGCACTGAAAAATCATCACTGTAACCATTTGAGGCATTCATTTGCTGCATTAAGAAGAAATTTAGTGATTGTACTAACTTTTATTTCTTTCCAAAATTCCTTGAAGTTATGTATATAGAGGGTTAGTTAGAGGTAGAAGTTATATATAGAGAGGTTGTTACTTAAAGTGCTATGGTGCACTGAAATTTCATCGCTGTAACCATTTGGGGCATTCATTTGCTGCATTAAGAAGAAATTTAGTGATTATACTAACTTTTATTTCCTTCCAAAATTCCTTGAAGTTATATATATAGAGGGTTTTTTTAAAAACTGACAATACTCAGAGCCATCTATAGCTCTATCTATCCTTCTCTTACCACATTCGGTAGGGGACTAATGACGAGATGGGGAAAAGATTCCGTTTGCCATTGAGATGTTGTATACAGGATGCAATGTGTAGTCCACTAGAAGGGTGGTCACACTGAAAGAGGTCTATGCCCTCGCCGAAGAAGCACTGTTGTTGCATAAAAAAAATTCTTTATAGTGCCTGAAATATCTATCCACTGTATTTAGGCATTCATTGCTGCATTAAGAAGAAATTTAGTGATTGTACTAACTTTTATTTCTTTCCAAAATTCCTTGAAGTTATGTATATAGAGGGTTAGTTAGAGGTAGAAGTTATATAGAGGTTGTTACTTAAAGTGCTATGGTGCACTGAAATTTCATCGCTGTAACCATTTGGGGCATTCATTTGCTGCATTAAGAAGAAATTTAGTGATTATACTAACTTTTATTTCCTTCCAAAATTCCTTGAAGTTATATATATAGAGGGTTTTTTTAAAACTGATAACCTCAGAGTATCTATAGCTCTATCTATCAGCTAAAATGCCACCACATTCGGTAGGGGGACTAATGACGAGATGGGGGAAAAGATTCCGTTTGCCCGACGAGGATGTTGTATACAGGATGCAATGTGTAGTCCACTAGAAGGGTGGTCACACTGAAAGAGGTCTATGCCCTCGCCGAAGAAGCACTGTTGTTGCATAAAGTGCTATGGTGCACTGAAATATCATCACTGTAACCATTTGGGGCATTCATTTGCTGCATTAAGAAGGTTTTGGACTGAAATTTCTGCTTTGTTATTCATTTGTCTTATTCTCAGTTGTTTAGACCACTAGTGCACAAACCGTGGGTCGCGACCCTTCTGGGGGTCACGAGAAAATTTTTGTGGGCCATTAAATTCAAAAAAATTTATTTGACAATAAAAAATAACAGGCGTTTCTTTAAAAGCGTGGTCGCGACTGTCAGAAGGTTCGAGAAAAAATTTTACACAAGGTGAGGGGATCGTAAATGAAAATAGTTTGCGCACCACTGATTTAGACTACAACAGCGTCCCATTTCCCCTATCGGCGACTTTCGGAACGAATTTTCTTTTCAAGGAATTTTTTTCCCATGTCGTCATTAGTCCTCCTACCAAACTCGGTGGCATTTCAGCTATTAGATGGAGCTACAGATGGCTCCGAGTAATTTCAGTTAAAAAAATGAACACCCTGTACAGGGTGGTCATAAATCATT
Source organism: Araneus ventricosus (assembly GCA_013235015.1). NCBI lineage: Eukaryota > Metazoa > Arthropoda > Arachnida > Araneae > Araneidae > Araneus > Araneus ventricosus. Next base: position 6,422 of record BGPR01048718.1, read on the forward strand.
GGACCCACTTCAAAAATTAATAAAAAAAACCTTATACTGTCTCATCTTCGTTTTCTAAATGAGAGAGTAACTGAAAAAAACTTTTTCAGATAGGTAACGCGCCGTTACGGCGCAATAAATCTGCTGCATCGGGAGATTTCCAACGCAAGTGTCAAAATTGCTACGGTGCAGTAGAAGGCACGTCTATGGTTCCACGCACGGAAGGAAATCAATTGCAACAGTTCAAAGACGTTTTCGGTTAAAGTATCGAAATTGTTGCGCTCCAAGTAAGAATTCCATTAAGCGTTGGTATGTGCAATTAAGAAGAAAAAGACTCCTTCACTCTTTTAACAACTTCGTCTGAGGCCGATGGTCGTCCAGTACCTTTCCTGTGATGCACATTTTATGTTCCCTTAAATTGCTCATACCAAAGCTTGATAGAATTCTTACCTGGAAACTGACAATTTCAATACTCTAAGTGAAAGCATCTTTGGACTTTTACAATTGATTTGCTTCCGTGGAACCAGAGACTTGCCACAAGTGCCTTCTGCTGCACGATGATTCCCAGGCGGAGAGAAGAAGTGGAGTAACTTGAGGTCTTGGGATCCATAATTTTCCGGTTTTTACCAATAAATATTGCCACTTACTTTCTCCAATAAACGTAAATATCCTTTTAAATCTAGTCTTTTTATTACCTTATAACAATAAAGTTGCGAAATAAAACACCATAAGACAAAATATAAAAAAACGCAAGAGAACGCTTTTTTCCGATATTTATAAATCAAAACAGGGAAGATCGCTAAAAAGGAAAACCTTTTATACAAAACAGATTCCGTTACTACGATACAAAAAGATGAAGAGAAATAGATAAAAAATGAAAGAACACCGGATGTGAATGATTAATATAGACAAGGAGTCTTTGTACGATAGATTCATTTATTTTGACGTTTTTCACTTAATATCTTTTTAACTAATTGTAATTTCGGAATAAAAATGGTCGAAATGGATTCCTTGGATTATTTGCCATCTTTTCTGCTTGTTTCTGCGTTCCGCGGTTCTTGAAAAGATTGTCTCACATAGATAGATAGATAAATAGATACATTTGTTTACTTTCGAATTTTCAGAGCGTAATTTATTTAATAAAAAAATTTCAATATATTTTTCCTTCTCTTAAATGCTTCAAATACACGATACATAATTTTTAATAATTTTGTACAAAGGTGCAACCATTTGTATGTAAAAATGGTAGGAATATAACTGTTGGGGAAATTTTTAGATACAGTTAAGTCAAAACAATTTGGCATTTGTTTAAACAAAGAAAACCATTAATTTTCGTTTTATACAGAGTGTCCATAAATTATCTTTACAACTTTAGACTTTAATAACTTTAAGACTGTACTAAATAGTAACAAACGGCTTTCAACATGCGACAAGATAGCTCATAAAGTTTCGTTGCACCAGGTGAAGCAGATTTGACGAAAAATGTGGACTCCGCAGGAGAAAGCTCAGTGTGTAGCCTGGTTCATACACACAAAATCCGTTACCAAAGTGCAACGTTTGAGTCTGAAACAGATGGGTAACCGGCCCCTGCTTATGGAGAACACTACCTGTTTCCATAAATGACGTATAACAGGCCCGAATATTTGTCGGGATGGTGGTTTCCTTCCATACTGTGTCTGAAAGTTTCGTTGCACCAGGTGACGCAGATTTGACGAAAAATGTGGACTCCACAGGAGAAAGCTCAGTGTGTAGCCTGGTTCATACACACAAAATCCGTTACCAAAGTGCAACGTTTGAGTCTGAAACAGATGGGTAACCGGCCCCTGCTTATGGAGAACGCTACCTGTTTCCATAAATGACGTATAACAGGCCCGAATATTTGTCGGGATGGTGGTCTCCTTCCATACTGTGTCTGAAAGTTTCTTTGCACTCGGATATTGGACTTTGTCTCTATGAAACAGGCTACACACTGAGCTTTCTCTGTGACGTCCACATTTTTCGTCAAATATCCATTACCTGGAGAACAAAAAAAAATTTATGAGTTATCTTGTCACATTTTGAAAACCGTTTGTTATTATCTATTATAGTTTTTAAATTATTAAAGTCTAAAATTGTAAAGATAATTTATGGGCACCCTATAGTTTGAACACGAAGAAACTCAACAAACCTGAATCTTTGTTAAACGTGAAATAATTATTAATAGATGTCCAAAAAGAAGAACCGCATTTATAAATCTCTAACCATCAATTTCAGACGAGAAAGTGTTTAAACTAAATTTTTCAATAAAGTATATATTATCCAGTATACCCATTATCAAGGAGTCATTCATAATTGAGGAACAATAGCCGATAATTTACAAGATTCCCTCTTTCGTAATAAATCAATAATTAGCAAAATCAAAGGCTATCATTCCGCTGCTGTGATAAATGAAGCTTAATACGACAACCACATCATTATTTCCTTCAGTAAACAAATTAAGCCATCGAAACTGAGTGAAGTTTTAGAAGTTTCTTCAGCACGGTAAACACAATGGTTTATCTAACACCAGCCGCCTTCGGAGACAAGCTTGTTCGCCTGGAATATAATTTCAATTGAATCTCTTGTATATAATTTGATATTCATTTTTCCCTTAGCAAAGTAATTTTAAATTTGAAATCGTGATAGACATTTAACCCATGTTCTTTCAGTAGTCTGCCACATATTCTGTTCGTTGTCTGCGTGGACGTCCAAAATGGAGTCTAGTAACTGTCTGTGTCATGTATCATACAATGGCATTATCTTCACTCTCTTATTCCTCTTGAAAATATGCATTTGATTTTAAATTTAAAATGTCGCTGCACATTATAATTTCAGCAGCATGTTAGATGGATGAAAATATTCTGATTAAAACATATCATTAAATTTTAAATTATTACCTTAGCTTTCAACAATGGAAGAGAAACACCCAAATAAATATTTGTCTAAACAACGAAAACGGTTGTGATTGCGCTGCAACAGTGAAAAGTATTGTTGTAAATTATGCTTAAAAAAATTTTAAAAATTTAATAAAATTAGAGAAATTTTTACGGCAACTTAATTGATATCATTGAGAAGGTAATTTTTTGAGCTTTCAGATGGTGTAAAAATGATTTTTGTACGGCAATATTTTTGAGAGTTATTAAGAAAAAACATCAACATTTTGCTTAATTTTTGCTTAATTAAAATTCTAATTAAATTTTCAAAAAAGTTCTTCGAAGTGCGCGTTCCCACCCTCCAAAGTATGTTTGTACCAAATTTCGTAGCTCTGGGTCCAGCGGTCTGGCCTGTAGAGCGCCAACTCACAGACGCACCCACATTCTCCTTTATTAGTAGTAGAGATAATCTACAGGATGATCTAGAAGTCAAGAAAATCTTTAAAAATCAATGAATCGTTATGTAATGAAGGTGGAATGACATTGATTGCACAGGGCATGTGGAAATTCCAGCTGGAATTTTCATCGCAAAACCAGAATTTATTGATAACATATCTTATACACTGTACCATCCGATCATGTTGTTGTTAGGGGAGTGATGCTTTATATAAGATAAAACATTTGACTTATATGTTCAATGTGTCATCCCCATTTCAGTTGCTGTTAAAGGAAGAGTTACCCTGTTCATAACGTTTACCCTCTGACTGCGTATCCCGCGATTTTCGCGGGTTGGAAGCAAGTCTATTTTCTGCTGCATCCTGCGATTTTCACAGGCTAATGTATTTACTTAGTACTTTGATAGCGTTGGCTCATACTGTACTAATAAAGCTTTGAATATAAATAACAACTCGCTTGGCTCAACGGTATTTGAACACGTTTACAAACGTTGCATCTAAATAGTGATTTTAAAAAATACTCATTCAGAAGGTTAAGCAATATTTCGTTTCGTATGGCAAGCACAAGCTACAACTTGGCATCTTCCAATATTCAATAAGATTTGACATCGGTTGACTAATAGTTATCGAAACAATAATAACTTAGGAAATGAGGCGCAAACGCAACGTACGATTCCTAAAACAGTCGCTAAGACAATGAAACAACAGGTGAGAATTCCTTTTCCAGCTTAGGTTTTTCTCCACGGACGAAACCACATTTTGAAAGTCCGTGTGGTCATTGTACATAACTGGCTATTTAAGACATTTGAATACTCACGAGCAGCATTTCAACAATGTTCAAAATATCACTTTCAGTATCAAATTTGCGCTGGAATTGTGGGAAATTGTTTATTCTGCTCATATCTACTGCCGATACTGCTCAACGGGAGAACCTATCGAATATTCTTGAAGAAAATATTCCGAGAGTTATGTTCAAGTATGAGTTCGCGCAACATGGTATCCTGTTTTTTTTCGTTACTTCACTGTCATAGAGATCCCAGTAGCAGTCATAAGTCTTATTTGATACTACATGCGACTACGTAAAAATCTCTTACCTGTGTAAGCCTGACTGAACTGAATATTACTGAATATTTATTCTGAAACGCTCTGTAACCTACGCATACAATTAGTCGGCTAAATATTCCGAAAACTAAGAAAAGCAATTGGATACAACTGAAACAATATTACGAAAAATAGCTTTTGCTATAAATATAAATAAAATATATGTGTGACAAAATTAGCCTCCTTCATTCCTAAACGCAATTTACTTCACTATATTCAAAAATTCTATTTGTTGAAATAAAGGCAACTAATTTTAACTGAGTTTCGATTCGGCATTTAAAATAATGGCACATTTTAAAAATTAGTATATTATTGTCAGAAGCATTTTAACAGCATTTCAGCTTATAACAAGGTTTACATAAATTTGTAAAAAAATTCAATTCCAAAGAAACATCGAAAAGGCTTCGCTTCTTTACCTCCCAAAAGAGCTATTGTCTCCTAATTTAATAACTATTCATAGAAAATTCTCTCTTAAAGTTCTTAAAATAAACTTCTAAAGAAACTGTTTTTTCATAATTCAAAATTAAAGGTGAAATTCAGACGTATATTCTAAATGCCACTCATGATCTGTTTTGTTTTTATGATTACGTAAATTTAATTTAAATGCAAAGCTTGTCGGATTGTCTCTCTAGTAAA
>BGPR01048719.1:0-11483 GCA_013235015.1 Araneus ventricosus
TTTATAAAACAATGCAGTTCCCCTTTTGTTTTTGTATTTCAATATTTCTTCTATTTGTTATTATCAGGAATGGCGCTAGAGTTTGCCCGACGGGGGGGGGCAGATTTTCCCGACAGAGGGGCAAGGTCTCCCCGTCACTGTCCCCCTCCTGCTATACGGGGGGACGAGTGTAATGAAATTGGTCTCAAGTTTTTGCCAGATTATTATTTATCAACTACAGTTGAATACCCCGCACAAAACTTTTCCCCGACGGGATACAAAAGTTTTCCCCGACGGGGGGGGGGTACCTCTGGAGCCACCTCTGGTTATTATTGTATACATTTCAGATAAACTTTTTTTTTTAATTAACAAACGAAAATTTGTGCTTGCTACTCTTTTACATTGAGCATTTTTCATTATAAAATGTTACTTATTTGGAACCTTTTATTGTTTACTGAAACTACATATCAAAGTTATTTGGATAAGTTTTAAAATATAATAAGTATTTTGAAAATTGATTCAATTTAAATTTCCTAAAACCGAAACTATCAGTAGGTTGTGTTTAATTGTAAATAAGTTTGTGAACAGTCGATTATCTTTTTTTTAAGTCTTTTTTTTTGTATATGAAGAAACAATTGTTTGTTATTATGAAGAAATAATGAGTTCAACATTTAAGAATTCACTTGATAATCCAAAATACAAGAAAATCCCATTCATATAGTATGTGCTGACGTCGTAAATCGACAGAAAAATTGAAAGGGCAGTATTTTCTCTTTCAATTGAATGCAAAGTTAAAACTTATTTTAAATTTCTTCAGCTTTCATGTTTTGAAACTCTAATTGAAACTATTTTCGCATTTTATAATTTTAGTTTTAGCACTGAAAGTTTTCAAACTTGAATTTTTAATATATCCTCATAAAATCAGGAAGATAGGACACATTTCTACAACATGAGTTTGAAAAAAATAATGGGAGGAATTATATCTTTTATTTAGAAAGGAATGCTTGAATTCAGGGCCAGCGAGAGGGGGTTTCGAAAGGTGCGAGCACACAAGATCCCACTCCGCTGTCAGATTGTGCAAAACGAAAATGAATTGCATTCATTTGTTTATCGAATTCAAAATTTGGCGTCAAGTTTTACCTTCCAGTTCAAAATATTGCATATATTTACAACATTTATTTAAAAATAATTTATTAAAATTGTATCCAAATTTTACTTCTGTTCTGAAATTATATTAACCTTACCAATAACTCTCGCATCTGCAGAAAATCTTCCTCAAGATTAAAAATAAAAAAAAATTACTTGAGATCCAGCATTAGAGGCGAACAATTGTTTTGCTTAGTCATTTTATCTATCCAATCCTCATTAACCAAAAATCTAAATCATAATGATATTAGCAACGCATTTGCTATAAAACTTATAACAAAATGAAACAAAAATTATATCTTGTAAACTTATTTTAATAAGTTGAATACCAAATTTATATATGATGCAATTATATTTGTTGTTCGATTCTTTAACGATTTTTTTGTGTGATAAAAATATTAACTTTATAAAAATAATTTAATAATTTATTATTTTCATGTATTTTTTTAGTCTTTACTTAACCAAATTGTGAAATGTAATAAATAGCAAAAAGCAAAAAATTATTTTGTTGGCAAAATTTTTTCAAGTCCCCGCAAGTCAACTTTGCACCGGGCCTCGCTGTTAGGGCCGGCTCTGGCGGTGTGACATAAAACGCTTGCCAGTCAATGAGATCTACGTAGTCTGTAGCTCCAAACTTAACAGAGGTAATAACGAATCTACAATCGCAATTACCAACTTGGCCAATTTCCCTTGCCTTGATAATTCACAGAGCTTCAAGGGTTCTAATATGGCATCTCTCATCAATTAACATCGCCAAAAGCATGTTTTCTGGAGCCGCAAAGTAAGCTTTGCGAGAAATAACTGGTTCAATTATATCACGATACTTCTTAGGCAAGTATGGAGACGAGCTGATGAAATGCCACAAGTGTCTAGTACCATCCTTTATGGAATTATGAACCTTAATTCGGAGTCATGAGGGTGCGTAAACTCTTAGAATGAATACAACTAAAGTTATCAACTCATTTGATGGGTCTGATTTTCATATACGAGGCGTGTGTTTTAAGTAAGGGCCGTTTGAAAATAAAAACCAAACGAAAGAAAATTTTCAAAAACCAAATTCATTTTCAGATTCTACATACATTTCTCTATTTTTCAACAAAGCTGCCAAGTTTGTTTAAACATACCTTATAACTAGATTTTGAATACCCTCTTCATAGAAACTTGCCGCCTGCTCCGATAACCAAGAGGTCACGGCTGTTTTCACGTCTTCGTCATCGTTGTAATGGTTGCCGCAGAGATGATGTTTGAGATGGCGGAAAAGATGAAAATCGCTCGGCGCAAGGTTGGGGGTGTAGGGGGGAGGTCCAAAACTTCCCAGCCAAAAGAGTCCAATAAAACTCGGGTCTGAGCTGTGGTGTGAGGCCTTGCATTGTCATGGAGTAGCAAAATTCACTCTGTCAGCATGCCGCGTCTTTTGTTTTGAATTGCTCTGCGTAGCTTTCGCAGGGTTTGGCCGTAGGCTACCGCATTTATGGTGGTTCCGAGCTGCATGAAGTCGACCAACAAAACACCATGCCTATCCCGAAACACGGACGCCATGATCTTGCGCTGGGACAGAGTCTGTCTGTCCTTGACCCTTACAGGAGAGTATGTGTGTCTCCACTCCATGCTCTGTTGCTTCGATTCGGGCGTGACATGTGAAACCCACGTTTCGTCTCCCGTTACGATCCTACTCAACATGGCGTCACCTTCTTCGTTATAACGAGTCAAAAAATTCAGCGAACACTCAAATATTTTGTTTTTGTGGTCCTCCGTTAGGAGTTTAGGGGTCCAACAGGAGCACAGTTTCTTAAAGTTTAACTTTTCAGAAACAATCTTATACAGCACTGACCTCGACACTTCAGGAAAGTCGTTTCAAAGAGTACTTATGGTGAAGCGTCTGTTCTCAAGAACTTTTGCTTCAACTGAAGCCACCATATCGTACGTTATCACAGATTGGCGACCGGAGCGGGAATCATCATGGACGTTGTAGCGGCCAGCTTTGAAGTCTCTGACCCACTTACGCACTTTGCCTTCACACATGGCAGAAGCTCCGTCAATTTCACAAATCTGCCGGTGAATGTCTGCAGCAGACAGGTTTCTTGCCGACAAAAAACGTATCACTGACCGTACCTCGCACGGGCGGGCTATTCGATAATCTTGAACATTTTAAAGACACGAAACAGACCGTACAGTTTACCTACTCAGCTGCAACTAAACTCAGTTGTTCCCAAGGAATGCCGGGACACGACGCAAGCACTCGTTGCGGCGCGCGCGCCACCTATCAATGTATACAACAAAACGGCCCTTATTTAAAAAACACGCCTAGTATAAAGCCTCAATATTCGATTTGCAGTCGTTAGCGAGCGGGCCAATTTTAATGTGCCCGGTTGACGTTTCGCTAGATCTGAAGAACCAACGTCAGAACTAATGGCTATGCAAATGTCTAATAAGCATTTCTGATCACAAGTTAGGTTGGTGGGATCAATTCCTGGCAATTCACATTCAATACTATTAAAAGCAAAAAGTGAAAGCTTCTCGTTTCCTTTCAGGATTCGTCCAATGTCTCCGGTGTAAGACGAAGGGTCAGACGACTTGCGCTCAAATAAGTGTCGTAATGGCAACTCGTTGAAATGAATTAAGCAGATAATCCATTGGATTGGTCGATGAAGTTTCAATTCAAGCCTGCTAATTACACCATTACACACTCCTGTGTTCACGATTGTGGCGCCACATCTCAGAAAAATACGGTTGCTAAAATCATCCAATAGTACATTAGTTACATATTCATAAATGCTGAAATTGGCCCAGGAGGAAATTGTGTTCGTAGATTCATTATTCCTGCTGTTAACTTTGGAGCTGCAGACTACGTAGATCTCATTGACTGACAAGCGTTTTATTTCACACCGCCTATAGTTCTCAGACATATCAGTTCTCATGAACTTCTGAAGATGATACAAGACGATGTGGTAATGGACGACTGGGACTTTATTAAATTTCCTTCATACACGCAAGCAGTTGAGCGAATTGCGAAACTCGTCACTGAAGCCTCCAGAAAAAGAGTTGGGCAGCAGAACAGGGTTGGATTTATCAGAGCTACACTAGAATCCAGAAAGCAAATGTCACAATTTGAGTCCAAAAAGTAGTGCTTTTGTAATTTTGTATTTTCAAAGGTTGAATAAATTTTCTATTCGCATTATAAGGAGGTAAGTAAAACGTGTATTTATTTAAAAATTCGCCTTAAATTTCCAAAATTCTGTGCTGTTGAGGCAGCAGAAGATATTAACCTATAATTCAATTCAGAGTTATATCAATTCAGAGTTATAAGTTTTTGCACACTTTTTAAGGATGGGAGTTCGCAACATTTCCACACTACCGCAAAAAGATCTAAAAAACTTCGACTTTTTCGGTTCGCATTATTATTCATATTCCGTTTCCTGACCATACACGAGATTAGGATACATGTGCTTTTGGAAGGTATTGTATTATCTCATGTTAACTCAGAAATTTTGATTTCTGATGTCCATGAATGTATGTAAGCATGAATTAATGTATGCAAGCAAGAATGAATGTATATAAGCGAGAATGAATGTATGCAGAAACATACATACATATATGGAAAAAGTAAAATATTGTTCCATCTTCAGGCATTTTTTCTTCAGTGTCGAATTTATATAAACGTTGCTCTAAATAGCTCGCAAAGCCTTTTAACTATTTCGTTGAAACATTAGTTCATCATTTAAATTTGTTCCTGACGATAATGCGTAAACCTGGTGGCGGCTCGTCCATCGGGGCTGCAGAGTTATCCCGCTCCTACAGTTACTGCACAATTTTATTCTTCTTTTATAACATGTTTGAACATTTCCTCGATCATATGTCAATGATCATATGGAATTAAAGATAAAATTTATTTTTAGTTTATCCTACGACCTCAATTTTATTTTTAAACCCTATTGTCGTCCCGCGAAATCTGGACTGAAGTCGGAATAGCAGTTGGGGCTTTTTTTCAATGGAAGGTATTGTATTATCTGATGTTAACTCAAAAATTTTGGTCTTTGATGGCCATGAATGTATGCAAGCAAGAATGCAAAAACTTATATACATATATGGGAAAGGTAAAATATTGTTCCATCTTCAGGCATTTTTTCTTCAGTTTAGAATGTATAAAACCGATGCTCTAAATAGCTCGCAAAGCCTTTTAACTATTTCGTTGAAACATTAGTTCATCATTTAAATTTGTTCCTGACGATAATGCGTAAACCTGGTGGCGGTTCGTCCATCGGGGCTGCTGAGTTATCCCTCTCCTACAGTTACTGCACATCTTTATTCTTCTTTTATAATATTTTTGAACATCTTTTAATCATATTTCAGTGATCATATAAAGACCATTGTTCTTCAGGGAGTGAAATAAATTTGTATTGGAGTACATTTTTAAACTTGCCCTAATGGGCGTTTCTAGGAAAGGAGCAGATTAATTGCATTTTAAACCTTATAGTGAAAAAGCAATTTTTAATAAATATCTTCTACAATACTCCCCGTTTCGGAGTTGACAAACCACTTCGGCGGAAATGCAACCTCACTTCCGCATTGGAGTTAATCCAAATTGGAATAATACGCTCCTAGCACCTAATGACTGTTCTTTTAAACTTTCACACGTAATCAATGGAAATGATGAAGTCTTTGACAAAAAATATCTGGAGAAACGGAACTATTCTGTTTCTTTTAATGAACAATAAATTATGTTGATATCAATTAAGTTAGCATTCAAGAGATCTGTCGTGAGCGATGTCTATTTTATTGAAGTAGAAAAGAATAAGATTTGGAGTAGAATTATAAACCATTTACCCTTTCTAATGTCGTGGGAAGAATACTTCTCACCAAATTCATCAATTTTTGAATGAAACTTTTAAGTTGGCGTGAACTATCGCCAAATTTTTCGATGAAACGAAAACCAATCTAGATGATCCAGTTTATTATCTCAAACCTAAACGAAGTGTCTTGACTTCATAATTAATTATTAATTAGTGAAACTAATTAACATAAATTAATATCCTCCGATAAGGTAAATGAATTTCTTTCCTTAAATTAACATCAATCCCAAACTTATTTTATTACACCATTACTAGAAATTAATGGTTCTTGAAAGGGTTAATGGACCATTTTTCTTAGTACTGGTATAATAAAAGTTTTGGGGTTTGAAATTGATCTAAGAAAGGAAATTCTTTTAGCTTCAACGACCATCTCGTGTTTTCCAATGCATCTGCAGTGAAATCATGACTCGCGCTTTTCCTATTCTCTTTCTCAACCGCCAACAGTGACTTATATTTTCAATTTTCCATTGGAATGTGCACCCGTCTATTATGCCATAGGTTTTGGTTGCCATATTGGAGTACCTTTTCTATAATCTATGCCCGTTAGATAAAATAAATATTCCTAATATAATAGCCCAGATTTCTCGGTAAAGCTCTGACGTCACCAACAATAAATCGGAGACATTGTTCGGAGACATTTTTTTTGAAAAATAACTTATATATAATCTTTAATGTTATTTTTCAACTGCATATGTTTTAAAACTATGAAAATATTGTAAAATTAGGCTTTCAAAATAATATTTAAAAAAAACTGAGAAATTTGAAGAAAAATAACTAAAATATTTGCCTTACGCTAACAGCCATAGACAAAATCCTATTCTAAATATACATAAATCCTTGTAGGAGTACATTTTTATGACAGTTATCTGTATTATGCTCTAAAATATTTCTTGTACTTCAAAATAATTTTGAGATATAGCTGAACATAGTTATTAAACTGGTAATTTTTCATAAAAAATTACCAGTTCGTTTATATTTAAGCACTTAAAATAATACTTGATTTTAAAATTGACCTTAGTTTCGAGAGGAAAACATCAAGCATATTACAGAAAACAATATCAGAAAATTTCATAGCAATACTTGAATATCTTTTTGAGAAATCATTGTTACGGTCGACAGTTTTCCTCAAAAATATCATTTCTCAGAAAACACATTTAAAGTTTTCATGCAACATAAAATAATGCTTACAGTTCGTTAATAAACCAGCGGGAGTGGCCTCCTCGAAACTTTCTCGCATACGAAAAGTAATGTGGGGTGGGTAAACACCCAGTGGGTAGGTAAATATTATTGGGGTATTTACCCAAGGCCTGGTTATTTTGAGAAAAAAATTATGAATGGTGATTTACAATGAAACATATCAAATTCATGAATTTCTGAAACTTAATATTTTGCAAAAAAGAATTGCTTATGTTCTCAATTTTTACGCGCGCTGAGGAACTAGAACTTTATTTAACGTTTTTGACTACGAAATCTTACTGCTGATATCACGCAAGATTCACCATACCTTCCATCTGGAGAATGCCACTTGATTTTGATTCAGGGGTTGCCATAATTTCCGGCGTAGACAGCCAAGGTCAAACGCCAATCATACTAACTTTAGTAAAATAAGGGAAACGCTGGCCAACACACAGTCGCAATGTGCATTTTGAACTAAAGATGCAATTTGAACACCTGTTTTTTAACCGATTTGAACGAAATTTGGGCACAGATCTATAATTAATGTTAGCATACGTGATACCAAGTTTTATTTATCTAAGCTAAAGGGCTTATGAGATACTAGTATACGATTATACAGACCGACAGACAGTCAACCCTTTCACGGATTTGGCACAAAATTTTATACGGACCTACATTCATGACGATAAAACTATGTATAAAATTTTATCCATCTAGCTTTTCAAGTTTTTGAGTTATAGCGTTGACATGACCTCGAACCTACAGACAGACAGACTTCCCTTTAACAGATTTTGTCCAAAAGTTGAAAGAAACCTATAAATTATGTTTAAAGACCACATACCAAATTTCATCCTCGTAGCTCTAATAGTTTTCGAGTTATCGTGTTCACAGACAGACACACACACACACACACAGACATAATTCCAAAATTGTGTTTTTCGGACTCAGGGAGGTCTAAAACGTGGAGATTCGTCAAAATCTCGAATTCGAATTTTTTGACGATTACAATACTTTCTCTTTGTGTACTTAGTATACGAGAAAGTAAAAAGCTGTAACTCCATTTGTAATTCACGTAGAGTAAAAAGTGAGACTGTTTTAGAAAGCTGATTAAACAGGTTACAAAATTAAGTCATAATTTGTTTTGATAATTTCATCAAAAGGGACGATTTTAAACCAGTCGTATACCTTAAAGCTTTGTTTAACACAAACGGTTAAATGCATTGCTCCAATGGTGGAAATCCATTGTTTACAAATAAAAACTAATGTTAAAATTACTCCAAATTCTATAGAATAAGTAGTTCTCTTACACTTGAAATAATTATTCAGGCATTTCGGTCATAATCAATTTGCAGCTCAACATGCCGTTTTTGAGATACTGGTCACATATTGGTTAATATGAATACGATAAAAAGTCTTTCGGCTACGAATTTCCGATCTATATAATTTGTTAGTTCAGAAACATAATTGTCACATCGCCGCTGAGTCATTTGTTAAAAGAACTGGCTGAACAGATACATAATTTAAAAAATTTAATGTTAATAGAAGAATCTCTATATATCAAACTCTAACATGCGTGGCACAGAAATCGTCCTTATTACTTATTGTCGAATGACAACGATCGGTCTGTTTACAAAAAAAAACAGGTAACATCCACCATGTTAGGCATAACTTCATAAAAATAGCTTTCTACTATATTCGCTTTGGTGTAAAATAACTTTTCTTGCAAAAAATGAGTTTAAGACATTGAGTTAACAATATTTTTTACTATATAATGAAGCTTTGTATGAAATGATTCAAAAGAGTTCAGTCAGAAACGAAGCAGGTAGGCTTCGGTGAGCCAGAGAACGTTCAAGTCAATGTCAAGACAGTTTAAGTCAGAGAATTCGCTTTTCTAAAAAAAGTTCATTCAAAAACTTGAAAATTAATTTTATCAAACTCTCCCCTCCAACAAAAATTCAACGGTTGAAATCTAGATATTGGTACATACTCTTAAAATGATGCCAAGTCGCCAAAGCTAATGCACGTATTACTTGCATTAGCTTTGGCGACTTGATGACAATGAAATGCAGCAATCAATGTATTGCTTTGGCGATCTGGCGGCGTTTTAGGAGTGTGTACCAACTTCTAGATTTCAAACAATTCAGTAATCTCTAAAATCCCAAACTGCAATGTAAATGACAGTCGAAATCACGGAAGACCTTTTTCACTCTCGAACTGTGCGTCCAGATAGCATAGTCGCCAAGGCATCACACATCTAACCCAACGGTGTGGGGTTCTGTCCTTGAATAACCAAATTTTCTCAACGAGCGTTTTCGCTTGCTATCATAATCTTCTTCTGCCTCCCATAATTATCTTTTCATTTTAGTATCGCCTTAATAGTTTAATGGATTTATTTTTAATCCTTGAAAATTCAAAAAGAATCTACACAGATTTCTTTCTAATATTATTCTTTAATAAATTCTCTTCATTTTGTACCTGCATTAACTAACAGGTATAATTTCCATTTTCATCAAACCATATATGTCAGATCAACGGGAGCTGCGGCACTATTGAACCTTAACCCCTCTCATCAAATACGGAGACAGAATGCGCCAATTTGGCGGGAAATGCATGATGTGCGTATAACGGTACGTAGATGCTCTGCATAGTTAGTATGAAAAAGTTCTAAAAGCTCCAGAACTGAAACACTGCGGATTTATTTAGTTTAACGTGAATAAAAATCTTAGTTAACAAATTTTCGAACATAAACCGTTTAGTACTCTCGACTCAAGCATTAAAATTCAGCAATTACAAGCGGGAAAGTATTTAAAAGTCCCATGGAAAATATATTTTTAAAGTAGTCTTTTTATTAGATTAAATTAGACTATGAAAAATCATTTGTAAACTTCATCACCATAATATTTACAAATTTTAACGTTTTGAACAGGATGTGTTGGGTGGAGTACCCTCAGTTAATCACATGATATACTGATACTCTAAGGAGGATTTGCATTCAATGATAAGAAAGCTATCCTGCATTCCTTATTCCGGATATTCCCTGTTTGGAAGTTATATGAAGTCCAGCCGCTAATATGGCGCTCTCTTTCAACCATTTCACATTCGCAGGTGACACGCTCCATGTCATTCCCAAAATGACTCTGAACCCAACCAGTTAAAATATTAACTAAATATATTAATATAATCTTTTATTTCCTTCCTCGATTTTAAAAAAATTTAGAAAACAGGAATTATTTTTTCTCTTGTTTTAGAACAAGTAGAACTGAATTTATCCTACTATAATGCATACATTGTATTATGCAAATTGTTTGCAAAAATCATTTGTTAAATGCTTTGTACAGAAAACTTACTAACTCAATTACAAACAAGGAATGAAAATATGGCCTTACCAAAGTAATGACAGCTTTTATCAAACACTTTAAAAATGACTGCATATCTCTTAACACACGCATCTCCTAACACGCCAATATGAAGTTTTATAAAATATCCAGTATCCACCAGGTATAATAACTCAAGTGGTGCATCTTCATATGTATTAATGCCGCCCGGATCCACATTCTTTTAAACTTATAAATTATTAAATGCTAGCTTATCGGAAGGGCACACTTGAGAGGATAGCAGCAGCAAACTTAGCATTACTTTATAAAAGAGAATATCTCACACAGAAATTTCCTATTTCAAAGATTTCTTCACTTCAATACCTCCTGTTCGAATTTTTGAAGCTTTAATTCCTTCTATTATGACAATAGATATATTAGAAATATTTGTTTCGATTTCTGGGACAAAGTATGCAATCGATAAATCTTTTATAATTAAATATGTATGTAGGGTGTTTGGTTTCAAGGTATCCTAAATTAATAACTTATTCTAAAAGAGCAAAACACTATTAGTAACGCAAGTGTTTTGCTGTCGAAAAGGTTGCAAGTTTCTTTTGCGAAACTTTCAACCAATATCTTATACGCATATTATTGACATCTGCTCTGGACCTCTTTTTGCAGCCATCAGCCCGTAGACGCTACATCAGGATGCAACACGTTCTTTGCTTTGGCTGACCGAATTTAAATTAGTAACGCTGTCTAAATGCTGTGTACGAAGTAAGTAGAGCCTCCCGCACCCAAATTCCTTCCCACAGTGGGATAAGTTTCGAAGGGGAGTTTGTTTCAAAATGAAAAGGATTATATGTCGGACATCAAATTCTTCCACTGGCCATGTGGGAGGATTACTAATGGTGCACACATTAAGCTTCATTAACCTGCAAAGTAACATGAGGAGTTGCTCTTTTCAATGCAATTGTAATTCGAAACTAATCATGAGTGGTTCTCTTAAATGCCTGAA
>BGPR01048720.1:0-10074 GCA_013235015.1 Araneus ventricosus
AATAGTTAAAAGCACGAAAAACATTTTTCCACCGTAGCCCCCTCCCTCCCTAACGGATTTATAAATTCGCCCTTTCTAAGAACCATGATAGGTGAAGATCTACAGAACTTTTCCCAATGTCGTATGAAGAGAACCAGAGCCATAGGTAGTATTCTTATAAGGAATCTACCTAAAAGGGATAATATATGAATTTTATCGGAGAGAAAGGAACAACAACAAGCCTGAAATAACGAATCAGACGAAACACAGCAAAAATACAAGACCCAAAACACAAAAAAAGCAACTTAGAACACCAAATTTAGGAACAAGGAGAATGAAGTAGAAAATAAAAAAAAGAAAGCTGCAAACCAAAAACAAAGTTACAAAGTAGCAAACATCATTTACCAGACTCAATGAAAAACAAAAGAAATGGGCAGTTCGGGTCCGCGCCTTAGATTTTTCGTGGAAACGTCCGGATAAAATCTTAAAACAAGTTTTTCGTATTAATATGTAATTTAATTATCAATCTCTTTAATACAATATTTACACAGAGTAGTATAATAGTTACGGAGTTGATAAATCAGATGTTTATCGCATGTAGCAAGGGTCTGTGGTAGATAGTGATTTATCTATGCAGTAACCATTATACTACTATGTGTAAATATTGTATAAAAGAGATTGATAATTAAATTACATATTATACGAAATACTTTTTTTTATGATTTTATCCCGATGTTTTAACGAAAAATCTACGGCGCGGACCCTAACAGAGCCTTTCTTATGTTTTATTTAGAGTAAATTTAAGGGCGCCATCTGTTGCCAGTTTAAAGAAATACATTTCGAATATGCGCAGTAAAGCATTATTTACTACAAATGCTCATATTTCCCGTTATTTTAAAATTTTTAAATTCAAATTTTAATACAATGTTTCTTTTACGTGTTGCCAAGTATTTTGTAAGTTTCGTACAATTCGAAAGAAAACTCTGCATGTTACAATAAAAAAAACATGCGGTGTTTGAAATTTTCAATTTAATACCGATTTTTACTTTTATTCTGATAAATATTTTTATTGTCTCACTTTGGGTCCTAGTAATATTCCTAAAACTCTCTAAAATTTCAACAGAATGAACCTTCTAGCTAAACGCGTTTCCACGATACATTTATTTATAACCTTGCATTAAGATAATTCATAACTATCATGGGCATTCACCTACACTGCTACGATGACATCACAGACAGAATAAATACTGTGCGACAAACTCTTACAGATATGATTTACCCGTTGTGGTGACAACCATTCTTTCGCATTATTAGTCTCGTAGTTATTAGCGATTCAAATCTCACGGTATTTTGTCACACAATAAAGTTAGACCGACTGTCAATGTAACGAGCAGAAAGACGTTTTCACGTCAATAAGAATAATATACAGCCATAAATTTGAAAATAAAATCTCTACTAGTCGATATCTAGTAGCAGCATTCAAAGTCTTGCAAATGGGGAAAACATTCAATATATTTGGAATAAAATAGAAACTGAAAACTAAAAGAAAAATCTAGAACAAAAAGTGAAAACAGAAATACAGAAAACAATATCGAACTACCAACAACAAGAAACGATCAAACATCCCTGAGAACCTGAAAGTCTACTCTCGAAGTTAGTTCTCAATCTGTAATTTTGTTGTGAATTTTTTTGAAATTTCTTTTCTGACCCCCTATGAAGACCTTGCACTCGTTACTTATGAAGATATCCTCAAAAACCTGAAAAAAGAACAAATTTACTATAGGGAGAAATATTTAGCATATAAAATTTTCTCAAACATTCCATTTTTTTAGCAAGTGCCAGGTATCAGCGTTCAGACACGAACCAAATCCTTTTTCTAAATCTAACTTCGCCTGTATGATTTCATACAAATAAGTAACTTTCCTATTGAAGTGTCTTCTACTCTCAAGTATCTGGATTTAATTTTCGACTCAAATCTTAAAAGGAGTGCTCTTATAAGTAATTTACATTCAAAAATTAATAATTTAAAATCCCAGTTTGGAAGGATTGCAGGCCCCAATTGTGGTGCCCATTTTACCCTTTTAAAATGTGTTTTTTTCTGTAACAGAGAGCTCACTATTCTGTGCACTGATATCTAGGGCGGTTGCCTCACTAAAGATGAAATTTTAAAAAAAATTCCGAAATACAAAGAATATTTTTATTGAAATGAACAAAACTTTACCTGCCTCTTCTACCAAAGCAATTTTGAAATACAGTGGAGGGAATTCCCCCATTGATTTAATAATTCTGGAGACATATTAAAAATTTAATTTTATAGATAAAGCCTTATGTCAGTTTTAGTGATATTCGTCCATCTTATTCTTTCTTTTTATCTAAGCAGTTTTTAACATAAACGATCATCTAAAAGTCCCGTTTCGAATATTAAAATTGTTAATTTTCCTGAAAACTTAATTACTTTATGTTTAACCTGCGGACCTGGAGTTAGAGGCAATACTGGTTTCGGCGGTGTACTTTTAAAGACTATTTTATACCAGTTTCGCTGCATCAGACTGAAAGTCGTAATACCATTTTCCAGGCTCAACTTTCTGCAATTCATTTTAGGTTTGTCTGGGCAATGATTTCAAAACTATTGTTTATTCAGACAGTCTTCCGTATATTCAGGCTTTGAATAATTTCAAATTTAAATATAACTTAATTTCTTGGGGTAACCACAATGTGACCCAGGTAATGAAATGGTAGACCACTTCACAAAATTAGCAACTGAAGTTGTTAGTAGTTTTGAGATTTCTGATTCTGAATTTTAAGATTCATTTAAATTAATTAATGCTTATAAAGTTTATAATTTTTTTGAGAAAAGAAACAATTAGCGTTTGCTTGGATTCTTTTCGGAGGTAACTTCTTTTTCAGTTTTGATTATTTTTAATTGGAAAAATAAATCCCTAATCTTTTTTCAGAAATTGTTTAGGAATTGCCAAAAATATTATCTATTATACCTAAAGTCTGTTAAGCTCCATCCATCTATAAATAAGCAGTTTCATTGTCAGAGTCTGAAACGGCGCCTACAGAGCAAGTATGAGCACTAGAATTCCCAACCCCGGTACAGCCCGATGTTCACTTTTTAATTCAGATTAGGAAAAGAATGCGTAGTTTAGATCTGATTTCAGCTGGTTTTTTTTTTAGTGCTTGACTTTTATACTCTTTCTTTCATCCTTTTTCTCTTAATAAAAAGTTCAAGACGAATTAACTGAATGTTTCTCGTTGAAGTTAAGTGGGCTACCGACCTAGACGCTCAGAGCTGTTTGAGTGGCATTTAACTCTTTAATCCCGAGGCAACTTTTTTATTCTAGCTCTTTTAAAACAGGGAGTTTTTTTTGTGGAAACGACGTGAATTGACTCTCCCAACCTGGTTGGTCATTTTACCCACCCCATCCCTGCTCTAACATTCCTTAAGACGAACATTAATGGGCTGTTTGTAAGGATAATTGGATCCGCCTACTGCGCTATCTCCTAAGAGATCTCAGAACATCACCTCCCTTCAAAAGAAGGCAAACGCCTCACACCGACCTATGTCGCTGTTAAGAGGAGATTTTTAGACCGCCCGGGACCGCCTCGCTCGTTATGAGAGGGTTAATAGAGGTCATTTTAACGTTGTGCTTATGGACCGAAATTTCAGTGCCAAAATAAAATAACCGTTAAGAGGATATACCGTAAAGCAGAGGTGGCCTCTAATATGCTTTTCTGATTCTGAGTCCTCATTAAACCAAAATTTTTCCCATTCGTCTCTGATATATCTTTTAATTTTGAATTGGATGTCAGAATAGGAAGCTGGGATGTCTATTTCTTTCCCTGAAGTGCTCGCTATTTTGGCGCAGTTGTTAGCGAGCTCATCACCGACATCGCCTTCACCAAAGCAATGCCAAACAAACATCCTGCCAAACGTCCGTTGAGTATGTGAACACCAGCGTTTTAATACAAAAGTCATTTTTAATGTATTTCCTAACTGGGTATGTGCCATTTCCTTACTTTCTTAAACGCTTTTAATTTCTTGATTCAAAACTTTGTATTTACAAGAAAATAGGGGACGCAGATCATAAGGTATTTAGTTGCATCTACACGGAAGGATATCATCTTAAAAACCATCCATATAAAAAACATCAGATAATTTTAAACGAGAGTGTTTTAAAAATTTCCACTTTAACGAAAAGGCAATCCGGGAGATTCCCAAATAATTTAGTACATATGCAATCGACTATCCCAACAGCATCATACCTGACTTTCTTTCTTTTTCCGCTTCTGAATTCGGAATCGGTTGGAAATTGTTTCTTTTCCTAAAAAGTGTTTTAGAATTCGTTTTGCTTTTCTTTTCAAATTTTTTTATACATATTTTTTCTCCTTTCCTTTTTAAGTTCTCTTTTTAAAATTCTTTCGTTTCTAAATTGTAACACAATCTTCATTTTTTTCTTTTTTTGGATGCTCTTCAGTGCACCTCCTGTTCCTTGCCCCTGTTGCAAGACTTCTTTTAAATTTGTTTTGTTTCTTTTTCTTCTGTTTATTTTTTTTAAGTTTATTTAATTTTTGGTTACAGAATAGATAAATCACGAGCTACTACAGACGGTTGCTACATGCGATAAACTTGTAATTTATCTATTCTGTAACCATTTTAATACTCTGTATAAATATTGTATTAAAGAGTTTGGTAATTAAATTACATATTAGTGCGAAACTTATGTTTTATGATTTTATCCGGACGTTTTAACGAAAAATCTACTGCGCGGACCCGAACTGCGCCTTTCTTATGTTTTATTGAGAGTAGCTTCTGATGGCGTCATCTGTTGAAGGTATATAAAACTACATTTCTCGAATGCGCAGTGAAGCATTATTTACTTTAAATTGTCATATTTCATGTCATATTCAAATTTTTAATTCAAATTTTAATACGATGTTTCTTTTACGTGTTGACAAGTATTCTTTAAGTTTAGTACAATTCAAAAGAAAACTCTGGATGTTATAATAAAAAAACATGCGGTGTTTTAAATTTTAAATTCAATACTGATTTTTGCTTATATTCTGATAAATATTTTTACTGTCTCAATTTGGGTCCTAGTAATACTCCTCAAGCTTTTTAAAATGGCACCAGAATCAACTTCGGAGCTAAACGCGTTTCCAGGCTACAATTATTTATAGCCTTACATAAAGCTAATTCATAACAATCACGCGCATGCGCCCACACTGGTACGATGACGTCACGGGCAAAAAAATACTATGTGACATACTCTTACAGACATGATTTATCCGTTGTGTTTTAACCATTCTTTTCGCATTGTTAATCTCGTAGATATTAGCAATTCAAATCTGACGGTATTTTGTTACACAAGAAAGTTCGACTGATTATCAGTGTAACGAGCGGAAAAACGTTCTCACGTCAAACATATTCTTCCTTGAACACAGCGTCATCTATTGAGAAAAAGGGAAGAAATGTGCAAAAAAAGAGTAAAGATTCATATTCCCGAGGAGAACCTGCAAATGTTTAAATTAATAAAAAATAATCCTTATAAGCCAAACAACCTTCATTAATTAATCCTTCTGTGTCACAATAATTTTAGGGAATTCGTTATTGTATATATTTTTAATTTTATTATTAGTTGCTGCTATATTCAGCATTTTATTGTTATTACAATTTTTAAATCCTGCTATATTGAGAAAAATAAGGTTTCAGAATATTATAAAATTTAAATTTTAATGGAAATTTCTCAATGTTTTAACATTAAAATCAAATTTATCTTATTTTCCAAACACACCTAGCAAAATCATTTCCCTTGAAAGCTCAATTTTAATATCAAAATACGATCCTTTATTCTGTATTACGTTAACGTTACGTTTAATAAGTTCTAATTCGACTGGTTAACGTTTAATAATAATGTCAAGTTTATTAGTGTTCAATGGAAATAAGTCATCTATATATCTAAAACCATTTATTAAATTATCCCTAATGATTTTATTTTCAAAACAGTTTAAGAAAATATTTGCCAGTGAACTAGAGAATGCATCATTGGTATTCCTGCAATTTGCTTACAAAAATTTTCGCCAATAGAAAAGTAATTTTACAGAATTTTAAACATCTACAGTTCAATCCAATCAATTTTATCAATGATAGACCCATTTCAATATTCTTCGTACATAAATGAGCAAACATCTATTACTTTTCGTGTGGAAAATTCGTGTAAACATTTTCAAAATCGAAGGTGTTCATATTGATAATTGCGTTATTGTTTAGAAAGTCTCAAACTTCATTGCTGTTGTTAATTATGAAATTTTCCTCTTTTCCTGTGTTTTTAGAATAACTTTAAGGAATGTAAAAAATATTTTACTGTGTGGGAATTATAGCAGCACATGCCACATACCACAACTACTTTTTCTTTGATTTTTTTAGCAAAAGCCAACATTCATTTGTCCAGTCCTTTTTACTACTTTTAATTAAGCTATATGTTGCTTTACATACTTAGATTGTACTATAATTTTCTATTCTTTCATTATATTTATTACACTTTATTGTATTGTATTATACAATTATTTGTATTTTATAGTTTTACTTGTATGGTTTTGTGTTGTATTTCAATATTAATCGCATTGAAATTTTTCTTTCCGCCGACTCGTGACATATTTCACACCCTTTCGGTAAGCTGGGTCGGTGTGGGCGATAAAAAAAAAGCCGGGGGACTCTTAGAGGATTTTTATTGTATATCCTGAGACCTCTTTCATTTTTTTTTCTCATTTTTAGTTTCATGTTCTCCTATTCTTCCTCTTAATTTCCCAAATAATGTTTAAATTAATGTCGTAACAAGACAGTCCGTACCCTCGGGAAATGTTTAGGACGTAGCGTCATTTTTGAGTCTTGGAAGATAAGGCAGATGCCTTTGTAGTTGGATCGGGACCTCCTATTAGTTCAGCAGTATGGTCTGAAGACTAAAGAATACAAAATATATCAACTTAGAAAGTTAGAGGTTACTGTGCACTGTGTATCTAGTTGTTCCGGATCAGAATCGGAAACGGGTCATGTGGCCCCCCTCCCATTTCTAATTTTGTTATATGAAACAAAAAAGATTGAATTCATATGTAAATTAAAGCTACTTAATACAACGTCTAAAGTTATCTAGTTATCTTCTTGGTAATTATAAAATTAAATTCACCATACCTACTTGAATAGAATAGTGTCTAGAATTCTAAGCACCAAAATTTCTTACTTTCGTGAATAGCCTCTCATCTCAACTGTAGTCGTGTGACTGGTGATCTGACTACTGTTTTAAATGGATGACATATAAAGAGCTGCCAAAACGTCGTTTGGAAATTTCTTTCATTAACATTTCAAAAAGTACAAAGGGGGCACCCAGATGTCACATGTACGAAGTTACATAGCCTCACTATATAGGTAAAAATTCAATATAAAAATCCCCAGCAATGGACAAAAACACATGAATGAGCATCCTGCCAGTGAGTTGAATTAATACAGAACACCTTAAGACTATCCATCGTCGGTGATATTAAACATGTGTGTCTGTAAATTGGTAAATTATGGGAAAATTTTGTCTCTACCTCAGTGGTTAGTCTCGTAAATTTTTCTGCATTTCGCATTATTTTCTAAACAACTGATGCTTTGATGAGTGTTACATTCACCGTGAGGCTCTTTGTTATGGTCATATTTTATAAGCATGCTTGCATTCCGGAGGCCACCATCTAGTAGCATGACCTAAATGGTCATATTTTTTTGCATCTTACATTGATATAGAGTGCAGCACATAATCGTTGGCAACTAAAATAGAAACATTCTTAATTAGGTATTCATTAAAATAGTTTAGATATATTAACGTCCTTTTTTCAAGTAGCTCGAAGGCGATTTTGGGAAGTAGCTTGTAATTCTGAATCGCGATGAGATGACGAGGACGACACCCGAGCGGGTACTAATCTCCAAACTTCCACACCACACCAGCTGTTGGATGCTTGGCTCCTTACGTATGTAATGTACAACAGTCCAAATACATGGCAGAACCATACACGACGGATCTACAGTGGAATCGGACTTGGAGCCTGGAACTTTTTATTTCCAAAGCCGAGAGCTTACCACTAGACCATCGCAGCCCAATAGGTAGTTCATTATATAAAGAAAGGCTGACTGTCATTAGCCAATTATTGTTTCCCCTGCGATTATTAATTGGGAACTTGATTTAAATCGTATAATATGCTACTTCATCCCCTTTCAAACTTTCATTTTTGGTAAAAAAATTCGTAGATTTCAAATCCTCCTGAATTTATTTCCACTTAGTAATCGTTTTCATTGAGCAATTTGCATTTTTATTTTTATGACCACTGCAATTGGTATCAAGATTCCTCCAAGCCCAATGAAAATGGAAAGCGAAAGAAACGCATCTCTCAGCATGAAGATAAAAGCAAAAAAAGAGGGATTCTCGCTTAAATGGAACTTATTATTATGTTGAGCTTACTGATTCACATAATTCTGAAGTTACTTTCTTTGAACGGCGAACTAGGCTAGAGTTATTATGAAATCAAAACAATTGCGAAGAACATAATTGAGTGAATTAAATACTGAAAATATCGGTGAGAAGAAAGAATGATCACCAACTTGATTTAACGAATTTGTCATTTAGTAAATAATCCCAAAAATCTTCATTTATATTTTTACTGAAATATTGTATTTGGAAATGCTTATTTTTGAAAATTGTTTGATTTCGAAACTATATAATGTTATGTTTTTATTTGGAATTTAGTCGCATTTATGAATTAAATTTCATTTCCTTCTGAATAATGACCTTAAAAACTTCAGTTTGGCTGTGCTGGTGTATCCAAATGAAAAAATAATAAATCTCATTTAACATGTTTTCTAAAAAGATCTAATAAAATACAATGCTCTTCTGAGAAAGTGTTCGCTAAAAAAATCTGAATATCGCGTGTATGAATGATTTTCATCAACGATTCTCAATGAATAAGCAGAAGTGACGTAGAACTAAGCATTAACATGAGGTCAAAATCCCTCGTTTATGTGTGATGTGAGAATTTCAAAAGTGCAATAACAAGCACCGTTTCATTTCAAGCTGATTTGTGGCATTTAGAGAACAGCAATATAGCAATTGGTATGCAGCCTTTAAAAAGTATCAACACTAGAAGTCATTCTAAAAAAATGTAGCGAAAATAAAACATTTTATTGGAAAATTACATCTTGAATAATCCTACTTTTCTTTTTATATTTCAATAAGTAAATAACAATAATGATTTTTAAAAAATACTGTTTGTTTTATTTGTGCAGAGCGGAGCAATGTTCAGTCATATTGGAGGTTTGCTCGGATACTGGCTTGGAATATCCGTGTTCACTCTCCTTGACATCATTGAGAAATGTTTTCGAAAAGCCATCATTTGGAGGAATAGATTCAAGAAACATAGAGCATAGAACACGCCAAATTCTGAAGATCTCATCTGAAAACTTTATTTATTATTTATAATTCTGAAGATCTCTTATGAAAACTTTATTTGTTATTTCTAATGCACTAACTTTTAAACTTACTGCACAGGAGTCAATGGAAAGAAGATCTGACAATATTTACCTCTTCCAAACCGAGTACAACATAAACTATTTCTGCAGTCCTAATGCGATAACAATAAGCTTATTACTGCGATTTATCACAGATTAAATTATTAATTACAATAATTTCAACTAAATATCAAATTTATCTCTTTAATATTTTAAATTTCATTTCTAAAAACTCATGCTTGTCATAACCATTTTAAATGTAAGGAATCGCCGTATAAATGACCGCATGCTTTTTTCCATTGATCAATATATTGCATATATAGCTTTCAATAAAGATGTCATAATCTCTTTTGTCAAGAAGTGTGTCTCCATTGAGGAATTCATACATTTAAATATCATTTGAAGCAGTATATTGTAAGTAAATTCACTTAAATAAAGTCTAATTGAATAAATATTTATTTTTCGAGATTCGTTTGAACATTCAGCATAAATTTATTCATAAATTAATTCAAAAATTTATTCATAAATTAATTAAAAAATTTATTCATAAATTAATT
>BGPR01048721.1:0-11483 GCA_013235015.1 Araneus ventricosus
TTTGAACGCCTTTTTTTTTTAAACTGACACAAAAATTGGACACAAATCTACCATTAAAGTAAGAAGGCCACATACCAAATTTCATTTATCAAAGTAATTTTCTAAAGAAGTTATTGGGTTCAAAAGTATGCGATTATGCAGACCGACAGATAGTCAACCCTTTGACGGATTTGGTCCAAAATTTGATACAAGCCTACATTCCAAAACTGTGTACCAAATTTTATCCATCTAGATATTCAAGTTTTTGAGTTATAGTGTTCACATGAACGCTGACAGACGGACAGACAGACTTCCCTTTGACGGATTTTGTACGAAATTTGATAGAAACCTACAAATTATGTGTAAAGATCACATACCAAATTTCATCCCCGTAGCTCTAATAGTTTTCGAGTTATCGTGTTCACAGACAGATATAATTCCAAAATTGTGTTTTTCGGACTCGGGAAGGTCTAAAACGTGGAGATTCGTCAAAATCTCGAGTATAATAATATAATATAATACTTTCTCTTTTAAAAAGAGAAAGTATTATAATCGTCAAAAATTCGAACTCGAGATTTTGACGAATCTCCACGTTTTAGACCTCTCTGAGACCGAAAAACACAATTTTGGAATTATGTCTGTCTGTGTGTGTGTCTGTGAACACGATAACTCGAAAACTATTAGAGATAAAGGGATGAAATTTGGTATGTGAACTTGAAACGTAATTTGTAGGTTTCTATCAACTTTTGGACAAAATCCGTCAACGAGAAGTCTGTCTGTCTGTATGTTCGAGGTCATGCGAACGCTATAACTCAAAAACTTGAAAAGCCAGATGGATAAAATTTGGTACACAGTTTTATCGTCATGAATGTAGGTCCGTGTAAAGTTTTGGGCCAAATCCGTCAACGGGCTGACTGTCTGTATAATAGCATACTTGTTCAACTCCATGCGCATGCGTAAATGCCTGTGCAAAGAAGGGATACTCCGAAAACTTGGCAGTTTGCCAAAAACAAATTCTAGCTGCGAGATTTTGTAACGAAGCAAACATTTAGGGCGTCTCGTTTTACTTGCGTATTGAAAGCAATCTCTGCGCATGCGCAGGCTTTTCAGCGAGCAAGCTATTCTCCTGTTTTCTTCTCCGCACGCGGAACTCGCATTGCTAGAGTTTGATAAAAAAAAAATAAATATTGCGAAGTTTTAATACATACGTATCTTTTTGAATATGATTCTTCACCTCAATATTTTACTATCACTAAAATCAACAATGAAAAACCTTCTGATAGTCATTGCATTCTGGGTTACTGTTGGTTCGAACTTTTTATCAACGCAGGGGGAAGGGAAATGACAAATTTTTGAAAAGTATACGAGAAAGTTTAGGGGAGGCTACTCCCGCTGGTTATATTTTGTATGCGAGAAAGTAAAAAGTACTTGATTAGAAATTTTCCTTTTTTTTCAATTTTTTTTTTAAATTGGAAAAGCAAATTCCTAATCCACCCGTTCTTAGTTATTGAGGAATTGGCAATAAAATCATTTATCTTTCCTAAAGTCTGTTGCACTAAAAGTTTCATATTGCTGATGATCGCAACCCACATCAGCAGTTTCTTTGTCAGAGTCCGAATCGGCTCCGGAAAGTTACGAATAAACTCTTGAATGCCTCATCAAGGAAGGAGCTGAAGTTCTCTTTGGGAAAGGAATGATTAATTGCAATCTGATTTCGGGTATTGCTCATAGGCGTATGTATCTTTGCTTTCTATCCTCCCTTTTCTCGTAATAAAAGATCCAAGGTCAGGTTAGGTTATATTAACGTCCCGTTCTGAAGCAACACGAGTGCTATTGAGGGACAGACCTTGTAATTTTGAACCGCGATCAGATGACGAGGACGACACCTGAACTGTCACCCCTCTCCAAACTACCTTCCCAACGGGCACGTTGCACCGTATGATTTAGCGTGCAGCAGGCCCCATACACGGCGGATCTTCAGTGGAATCGGGATTCGAACCTGCGACCCGAGATCGAGCCCTACCATTAGGCCACCGCGGCCTTCAGATTCAAGCTCGTAGATGAAGCGGAGGAATTTCATTTAAGTTGAACGGGCAATCATTCTTGCCTCTCGAAGGGATTTGAGTGACCGTTACAAGAAGGTATTTTAACATTAAGTCTACGGGGCAAAAATTCCGTCCCAAGCAAAAAGGGCTGTTGAGAGGGGTGACCGCTATATAGGGGTGATCGCTTATGGAGAAGCCTTACTGTAGCTTAAAAGTATACTTTTTACTCTCTCGTATACAAAATATACAAAGAGAAAGTATTGTAATCGTCAAAAAATTCGAACTCGAGATTTTTACGAATCTCCACGTTTTAGACATCCCCGAGTCTGAAAAACACAACTTCGGACTTGGGTCTGTCTGTCTTTGAACACGATAATTCGAAAACTTTTAGAGCTGGAGTGATGAAATTTGGTGTGATCTTGACACACAACTTGTAGGTTTCTATAAAATTTTGGACAAATTCCATCTATGGGAAGTCTGTCTATCTGTCAGCGTTCATGTGAACGCGATAACTCAAAAACTTGAATAACTAGATGGATAAAATTTTGTACACAGTTTTATCATTATGGATATAGGTTCGTATCACATTTTAGACCAAATCCGTCAAAGGGTTGACTGTCTGTCGGTCTGCATAACCGCATATTTTTAATCGCAATAACTTCTTTAGAAAATTACTTGGATAAATGAAATTTGGTATGTGGCCTTATTACCTTAATGGTAGATTTGCGTCCAATTTTTGTGCAAGTCGGTTAAAAAAAGGCTTTCAAATTGCATAATTAATTTTTCTAATCCGATTCTCCATGCGCATGCGTACTGGTAGCAGTCTCTATGCACGCGGAAGCTATTGAGCGAATTACGTCACTTTGTCCTTGAGCCGGGAAGGGTGGAACCTAGCAGTGTGTAATAGGTACGTATCGGTACGCATCTCTCTGAATTTGATTCTTTACCTCAATATTTTACAATCACTATAATCTACAATGAAAAACCATCTGATAGTCATTGGATTCTGGATAACAGTAGGTTTGAACTTTTTTATCCACGCGGTGGGAGGGGAAAGAGCACCTTTTTGGGGAAGTATGCGTGAAAGTTTAGGGGAGATCACTTCCGCTGGTTACGACAGGATTAGTTCAACGCCAAGGCAAATGAAAACAGTATTTTAATTATTTCATTTTAACTTATAAGGATAGCTAAAAATTACACTTCGTAATAATCAACTATTCAAGCGTTCTAGTTACTCAATAGCAAGTATTCACTTGGAGAAACAGAATTGTAATCCATAATGTTTTCTTGTCTCCGCCATTAACAATTTTGATTTTGTGTACCCCCAAATGGTCGTTCGCGTACCGTACCCCCAGGGGTATGCGTACCACAGGTTTGGAACCTCTGAGCTGGACGGATGAAATTTGGTGAATTTGGAAATGAATTTTGGATGGATGAAATTTGATGAATTTGGAAATGAATTTTGGACGGATGAAATTGGGTGAATTTGGAAATGAATTTTGGACGGATGAAATTTGGTGAATTTGGAAATGAATTTTGGACGGATGAAATTGGGTGAATTTTGTACGATTGAAATTTGGTGACGGATGAATTTTGAAAGAAATGCATTTCGGGAAGACTGTGTGTCTGTCTGCTGTTCCAGCTGCATATGAATGTGATGACGCATAGAGCTGGCTGGAGGAAATCGGCATGTTGTTTTATTATCATAACTGAAGATGAGTATCAAATTTTGGGCCAAACCTGTCGACGGGTTGACTGTCTGTCGGTCTGTGCATTCTCATGCATGTGAATGTCATTACTCAAAAACGCAATAAGGTAAATGGAATTTGTTTCCTGGTCATGTGATCACGCTTTTATTTATCTTGACTTGTTTCGTGTTTGTGAAGATAAAATTTTGTTATGGATTTTTACTTTCTCGTATACAAAGAGAAAGTATTGTAATCGTCAAAAAATTCGAACTCGAGATTTTGACGAATCTCCACGTTTTAGACCTCCCCGAGTCCGAAAAACACAATTTTGGAATTATGTCTGTCTGTATGTCTGTGTATGTCTGTGAACACGATAACTCGAAAACTATTAGAGCTAAGTGGATGAAATTTGGTATGTGGTCTTTAAACATAATTTGTAGGTTTCTATCAAATTTTGGACAAAATCCGTCAACGGGAAATCTGTCTGTCTGTATGCCCGAAGTCATGTGAACACTATAACTCAAAAACTTGAATAGCTAGATGGATGAAATTTGGTACACAGTTTTATCGTCATGAATGTAGGTCCGTATAAAATTTTGGGCCAAATCCGTCAAAGGGTTGACTGTCTGTCGGTCTGTATAATCGCATACTTGTATCTCATAAGCCCTTTGGCTTAGATAAATAAAACTTGATATCGCGGATGCTAACATTAATTATAGATCTGTTCCCAATTTTCATCTGAATCGGTTAAAAAACAGGTGTTCTAATTGCATATTTAATTCAAAATGCACATTACGACTGTGTTGGTGAGTGTTTCGCTTATTTTACTCAAGTGAGTATGGTTGGCGTTTGACTTTGGCGGAAATTGTAGCGAACTGCAAACACGCGCTTCGGAAATTATGGCAATCCCCAAAAACGAAACTTTGTTTTGATATTCTCCAGATGGACTCCTGTGATTAACCAGAGGTGTAGTGAAATGTGAGATATCTAGAGTAAGATTTCGTACTCAAAAACGTAAATAAAGTTGTTGTACCTCAGCGCGCGTAAAAAATGCGAACATACGCATTTCTTTGCAAAATATTAAGTTTTTGGGAATTCATAAATTTTATGTTTCATTGTAAATCACCATTCATAATTTTTTTTCAAAATAACCAGGCCTTGGGTAAATACCCCAAAAATATTTACCTACCAACTGGGTGTTTACCCACCTCACATTACTGGTCGTATGCGAGAAAGATTCGGGGAGGTCACTCCCGCTGGTTTAATATCTATCTTCCTGATGTTAGAGTTCTGAACTTTTGTACATCTGTGTATTCTCGATGGCAATACACTATTTTAAGATTTTTTTAGAACTTGATTATCGGTTCATCGATGAATTTCATTAAATTTGGTCCTATACGAGTGTCACCACCTGGTCGTGAATTTGAGAAAAAATTTATTTCAATATTCCATAATATTTATAATAATGTACTATGAATTAAAAACTAAAGAAGAAAATAAAGTAAAAGAAATTTCTTCTTTTTAGTTCACTAATGCAAGTGTGTTTTTTAAAAATTCTTTTTATTAAATTTATTTGGAACGATGCGTTGCCATGACAACGTAGTAACGATGTCCGCGCGTTGGCTAGTGCGTTTTAATTTACATCTGCGTTTTATGTTTGCATTTTGTCTTCATCCTTTTAAGATTCATAAAATATCTGTTTTGATAAATAAACCATCAAATGTAATATTCCGGCAGATATTACAAGTGTTTGCAAAATTCTGCAAACAGTATGTTGTTCTGTGCTTTGAAATATACCTTAGTGTGGAAATCATTTTTCACGGAATACAACTATTTTGAGACATTTCATATTAATTCCGGGAAGAAACATTTCCTTTACTTCAATCGATTTTCGGTGAGCGGATTTTAACGAGATTCACTGCAATAACGAGTGAGCGGTAGATGTGTAGGACAGAATAAAATCCGCTTTATATGTAAAATTTCATAACCGATAGAGAGGAATTTTATACTGGAAAAGAGATTTATTCAGATTCGAGTAAAGAAATATGTTCCCTCCTCTGGAAAAGTGATACAGTGAAACCTCTCTGAGCGGCCACCCCTCCGTTCCGAGAAAAATTGGCCGCTCAGAGGGGGTGGCCGCTCTGAAAGGTTTTTGTTACAATTACAAGATAATTGCTATAATACATAACATAAACAACTTACTTAATGCTGTTGCGTTGAGCACGCAAAAAGGTGTATTGTTATCGTATTTTGTTTAAATCTTCTGTATCTTTTTTATACAATTTCTTTTTTTTTACCATTTAATTTATATTTCTATTATTTGTTTCTGTATTATATTAGAAATAGCTGCATATGCGCCATTCTATATATTACAAAGAGTTTTAATTAATTTTTGACTAATTAATTTATAGTTAATATCTTTGTTAAATCTTGTTAATTATAACTGATAATATAAACAAGTCTGACACATATTTCTTATTTAAAATGAAGTTTGAGACTTATCTAAAGAGAAAATAGTACTTTATTTAATAATGTTTTACATTTATTGAAAAAAAGGATACAACTTGTGACTGTTTTAAGTTTTTACCCTTCTCGGAAAAAAAAACCATTTTTTTCAATTTCATTTTTCAGTTTAAAAAGTAAATCTGTAACCAATGCGTTTGTTAAATGGGATGGGCGAACCCACCCGGCGGCCGTTCAGAGGGGTTGAGTGGCCGTTGCTAGGGGTTATTTTAACATTAGGTCTATGGGCCGAAAAATCCGTGCCACGAAAAATTGGCCGTTAAGAGGGTTGGCCGTTCGAAGAGGTTTCACTGTATATATGCGAGTTTAGTTTAGTCAGATTAATGTCCCGTTTTGAAGATACACAAATGTTATTTTGTGGACGGACCTCTTCATTTTGAATTTCGGCTTTCTTTCCAATATGCAATGCAGCCGACGCTTTGCAGCACATCGCGTATGAATAAAATTCTAGCGTTAGATTTTTTACAAATTCATCAACTTTGAGACCAATTATCTCAAACTAATAAAGCTAGAAGAAAAAAAAAGCCTGCACTTATAGGGAAATTTACTCTCTTTAATTTGTTAAATTATTTGTAATTTGAAAACTGAATAATTTTCGAGATAGTCGAGAAAAACTTTAAAAAAGGGGGAGGAAATCCTAGGTTTCAGCAAACTGTGAAACCCATTATATCGTAAACTATTAAAGAAAGAAGGAAAGTATGTAATTGTAGGGAATTTTACGCTATTTAATTTGTTAAATCAATTGTAACTTAAACTGAATAGTTTTTGAGATATTCAAGAAAAACTAAGGATGGCGGTTAACAAGAAAAAAAAACATTTTTCGGTTAAACCGGGTTTCTTTCACCTCAAGTTTAAGCTGTTGGTTAAAACCTCTCAAAATAACCGGTTTTTGAAAAAAACGGTTTTCGGTTTTTTTTTTAAAGCAACATTTGTGGTCGGAATTTATTATTAATAATAATATACAATAAGTATTAATACAAAAATTAATTAATGTAATAAGTAATTAATACAATAAGTAATAATGATAAATGAGCAATAATTACAATAAGTAAGTATTGTAGACAAAATTTTAAGAATTTTATTAAGTATTGTAGACAAATAAAATAAAAAATTAAAGAGTACAGACGTAAATAATCGAATTTTGTGTTGTTTGCGTCTATATGTATAATAATAATAAAAAATAACTATATCTAAATTTTTATACATTCCCCGGTCTTATTAATCAGATTTATTAAAATATTTTTGGCACACTAAAATTTTAAACAAAATGTTCCACTCTTCTCCGACCAAAACTAATCGAGTTATGAAAGCTTGACTATGACTGTTTTAGATCATCTCAATGTCCGCCTCGAGGAAGCGGTGGCCGTTTATTGGCCTAAGATGATGACATTCAAAACTTCTTAACTCGAACCTAAAATCGAGCCTATCTTTTGATAGCTGATTTTGCCGAGTTCCCCCCCCCCGTTTTTTGGATTAAAAAAAATAACCGAAAAAAAAAACGGTTAACCGAAAAAAAAATCCGGTAGGTTTTTCCCACCCCTAAGAATAACTAAAAAAGGGGGGATGAAATTAAAGATTCCGGTAAACTGTTAGACCCATTATCTCGGAAACTATTAAAAAAAGAACAATCAAAGAATGTATTTGTAGGGAATTTTACTCTCTTTAATTTGCTGAATCATTTGTAGTTTGAAAAAATGAATGGTTTTCGAGATATTCAAGAAAAACATAAAGGGGAATGAAATCCAAGGTTTCTGCAAACTGTGAGACCCATTATCTCGGAAACTATTAAAAAAGAAGAATAATAAAAGAATGCATTTGTAGGAAATTTTACGCTCTTTAATTTGTTATATCAATTGTAATTTGCAAACTGAATGGATTTCGAGATATTCAAGAAACTAAAAAGGGGGGGGGGGATGAAATTCAAAATGGCGACGCGAGCTCCCCTGCTCCCAGTGCCGAGGACTTTTAGTGTTTTCATCAGGAACCCCTCACCAAGATGTGTACCAATTTTCAAAAACTATATCAGTTAATGTTTTTTTTTTCAAACCCTTCGTTGACTGGATTATAGATGTAAACAGTTAACCCATAATGCCTAACGTCCGTTTTAAATCGAAACGGGAAGTTAGGCACTAAAAATGCATCGGGCATTAAAAATGCAAACTCAAAAGAATCATTTTTTCAACATGAATTTTACAAAAAATGTTTAAATATTTGTTGCATTTATATTCAATCAATGGAGCTCGTATCAAGCTTTTGGTTGATAATATAGTCTTTTTATTTTCAAGTCAAACTCGGAGAGTAGTTTTTACTTTCTCGTATACGAAGCATACAAAGAGAAAGTATTGCAATCGTCAAAAAATTCGAACTCGAGATTTTGACGAATCTCCACGTTTTAGACCTTCCTGAGTCCGAAAAACACAATTTGGGAATTATGTCTGTCTGTGAACACGATAACTCGAAAACTATTAGAGCTCGAGGGATGAAATGTGGTATGCTGTCTTGACACATAATTTGTAGGTTTCTATCAAATTTTAGACAAAATCCGTCGACGGGAATTCTGTCTGTCTGTTCATTTGAACTCTATAACTCAAAAACTTAAATACCTAGATAGATAAAATTTGGTACACAGTTTTTTCATCAGAAATATAGGTCCGTATCAAATTTTGGGCCAAATCCGTCAAAGGGTTGACCGTCTGTCGGTCTGTATAATCGTATACTTTTGAACGCCATCACTTCTTAAAAATTTACTTATATAAATGAAATTTCGTATGTAGTCTTGAAACCCTAATTGTCGATTTGTCTCCAATTTTCGTTTAAATCGTTTCAGAAAAGGCGTTGAAATTACGTATTAATTTTCTTCTCCATTCTACGCAAAAAAAAGCTGCGAACCCTGGAGCGAGTGTTTTCCCCACCTTAGGGAACACCGCACGTTTTCCGGCGAGCGGCGTATTTTTCCCCCTACCCGTGTTAATCATATGCGAGAAAGTTTTGGGGAGGCCACTCCCGCTGGTTTGCAATGTGAAGATGAAAAGGGTAAATTTGTTCCATTATTTAACCAATTCATTTACTTGCATTTAACAAATACAGTGAACCTCGGGAATCCGAACCCCAGTAATCCGAAACTTCGAATAAGCGGAACATCTTTTTCTAATTTTCTGAAATTTTTTTTATTAAGAAATGAAGGAAAATAACAATTAGGAATCGGAAACAAAGCTAATGTTTATTCCTAACTTACAAGAAACATTTGAATTGGTATTTAAGAATGAATGCAGCACCTTGATTAGTAGAAACAAAATCGTCTATCTATTTTTACTTTCTCGTATACGAAGTTATACAAAGAGAAAGTATTGTAATCGTGAAAAAATTCGAACTCGGGATTTTGACGCATCTCCACGTTTTAGACCTCCCCGAGTCCGAAAAACACAATTTTGGAATTATGTCTGTGTGTCCGTGAACACGATAACTCGAAAACTATTACAGCTACGGGGATGAAATTTGGTATATGGTCTTTACACATAATTTGTAGGTTTCTATCAGATTTTGGACAAAATCCGTCGAAGGGAAGTCTGTCTGTCCGTCTGTCAGCGTTCATCATCTGAACGCTATAACTCAAAAGCTTGAATATCTAGATAGATAAAATTTGGTACACAGTTTTATCATCAGAAATGTAGGTTTGTATCAAATTTTTGACCAAATCCGTCAAAGGGTAGACTGTCTGTCGGTCTGTATAATTAACGGATTCTTTTCAAAAGTTATCTCCACGCGCATGCGTACTGGAAGCAATCTTCTGTGCACGCGAAAGGAACGAAACGGAACGGAATTTTATTACGGAGTAGCGAATTGCGTCAGTTTGTCCTTGAGCCGGTAAGAGCAGAAAATCGGTACACATCTCTTTGAATTTGATTCTTTACCTAAATATTTTTCACTCGCTGTAATGAAAAACCTGATAGTCACTGGATTTTTGGTAACAGTAGGTTCGAATTTTTTTAACCACGCTGGGGATGGGGAAACGGCACCTTTTTGGGGAAGTATACGAGAAAGTTTAGGGGAGAACACTCCCGCCGGTTGACGTAAGGAATTAAACCTGCTTGACGATGTGAA
Organism: Araneus ventricosus; assembly: GCA_013235015.1. NCBI lineage: Eukaryota > Metazoa > Arthropoda > Arachnida > Araneae > Araneidae > Araneus > Araneus ventricosus. Next base: position 10,337 of record BGPR01048721.1, read on the forward strand.
TCTTAGAGTATCCGAAGTCAAACTCTGCTGCGTTTGGTATTTCAAGAATGTTTTACCGAATTTTCCGGATAATCTGAATATTTCCCGGAATCCGAACAGAGGTAAGCCCCAATCAGTTTGGATTCGCGAGCTACTCCTGTATATCGGTAAATACAATTGTAAGAATGTTTTCTTTTTGGAATTTTACATAATTTTAGATTTTGATAAGTTTTTTAGCATTAATAGGACTTTGTATAAGTAGGGACGCTACGCTCCGGAGGGCAATACAATACAAAATTTTCAAGCAGGAATTTTTACTCGAACTCGAGATTTTGACGAATCTCCACATTTTTTAGACCTCCCTGAGTCCGAAAAACACAATTTTGGAATTATGTCTGTGTGTGTGTCTGTCTGTGAACACGATAACTCGAAAACTATTAGAGCTACGGGGATGAAATTTGGTATGTGGTCTTTAAACATAATTTGTAGGTTTCTATCAAATTTTGGACAAAATCCGTCAACGGGAAGTCTGTCTGTCTGTACGTCCGCGGTCATGCGAACACTATAACTCAAAAACTTGAATATCTATATGGATAAAATTTGGTACAGTTTTATCGTCATGAATGTAGGTCCGTATAAAATTTTGGGCCAAATCCGTCAACTGGTTGACTTTGCACATTTGATTTCTTCGCCATTGTAGGAAGCATAAGAAAGGCACTCGTTTTTACTGCTGTTCCCGTAATACGTTCTGTCTTGGCTCACTGCCAATTTCTTCTTGGAATAAAAGTTAATTAATTATGGAGTGTTTTTCTTTTAATTTTTCTTTCACGCCGAAACATTTTCTCAATAAGAGTTGCATATTTGATTTGCGGTTAGTTCTATTTTGTATATTTCGTAATGCAATTTTTTCTGAGTGGATTTTGCATTATTTTTACTCTGACAGAACGAAAGTAGTTGTTAAAAGTAAAGTAACAAACCAAAATTAGTGTCAATTGATTCATCAGTTCTGTTCTTCAGGCTCTTTTAATTTCTTAAGCACTCTGCCAATGTGCATGATATTTTCAACTACAACTATCGTTAGTAAATTTGTAACAATCAGATCGGAGATATTGCTGGAAAGCTAAAAGGCTGCTTAGATGTGTGCAAATCTTTTAGTAACTTACATTAG
>BGPR01048722.1:0-11483 GCA_013235015.1 Araneus ventricosus
TAGCTGTGCAGAGTTTATGCTGTCGTTTTGGGACACCCTGTATATAATTCTCTTATATGGCGACAAAAAAGGGTCAAATTTCTTACTCACGTTTGGCAACAGTTCGCAAGTTTAGATTGTTTCATTCGAATCGCCGAATTTAGTTTGATCTAGGACAACGAAATTTTTCAAAATGAGTTTAAGGTGGGTGAGTTCGATTATAAATCGAAATAGACGAGAACGAGAAGATAGGTCTAATGAAACTGTTGAGGAATCTTTCCTAAGACGATCCAATCGGAATGAACACAATAGAGTCAAGTTTTTTTTGTGTACGGAGCGAAGTTGCCGAGCTACAGGAACATAAATGTGGGACTATGATAGGACTCTGTTCTTTTATATGTGTGGTGTAGCTTTTATGTGCATTATTTCAGTAAAAAAAAGCATGTTTAAAATTTTGGTGTGAAATGCAAGAATTTTAGAATTTTTTTTAAATCTTGAGAAAAGGATATTTTGTTAATTTTATAAAGTTAAAAGTAAATAATTATAATGGGTTATAATTTTGAATAGTGAATCTGAACAAGTTTAAAGCCATTTCTCACCTTAAACTGTCCCTTTTAAGCTAAAATTTTGTGAAATGGGTTAAATCATCTTTCGTAACTCAAATTTTCTGAGGTTTTAACACATGAATAACTACCCAGAGAGAAAAGTTATAACTTTCTTGACTAAATAATTATTGAAGTAAGTGTGTATACATGTGGCGAAGCTTTCCTGAGCAACGATTTATTGAGAGGAGTGGATATTAAGAAGTTTGCTGGAATGAAATTTGGGCTAATTGGGGATAATAATTTGGGATAATAATTTGGGATAATAGTTTTTAATTGTAAACATCTTATAATTATACATTTTCGCGTTCAAATTTCTTTCTAACATTCACATATATATATGCTACCGGAAAAGTTTAATTTTAGAGGTTGACGATTTAGTTTTTTAGTAATTGATGAAAAAATTAATGTTAAAAGTTGATGCGATTTCAAATAATTTAAATTTACTTTTAGTAATTAATGTATTTATAATTTCCTATTACTAGAAGACACTCATGACTGTACGGCGAGCTAGCGAAGTGAGCTGGGATCACGTAGTGATTCCAATAGAATCACAACTTGATTCTTGGGGACGAGCAGAGCGAGTAGGGGTTGTAACCTTCTAGTTATACATATGTTGCTCACAAGCCAAATAAAAGCACTTTAGCACAAATACTCACTCAATACCTCAAGAAGGGTGGAGCGAAGACACAGGCTGATTGACAAAAATCTTGATATTGCTGGATAGATTTTGATGAAACTTTGGTGCGCACGTTCCTTTTTAAACGACATGAAGCAGTATTGGGGTAAATAAGCCTTAAGCTATTACACCAGGATAGATTAGGGTAATGTCTCTTTAACACACGTAAAAAATGGATTGATCAAAATGAAACTTAACTCGCAGGTTTCAATATGTCCAACTAAAAATATGGAGGGTTAAATTTTTTTTAATCAACCCTTTACGATGATAACAACCGATAAGATATGGAGAAATATTTATTTAGAACGGCTGGAGTAATTTTGGCGAAACATGTTTCATTACTTGATTTAGACACGTTAATTGTTAAAATGTTATTTTAAGAATGACTCCAACATTATTCAGCAATAACAAAAAAAAGTACTGTATTGAGAAATGGGCCCTATCTCTCACTCTTTTGGGTTCGGTGGAGATGAGTCATTAAAATACATTGAGCAAATGGACCAATTAGCATGAAAGTTTTATGGTCAGCGTTCCTAAAATAATAAGATGAACACAAATATTGGTTTATAATGCAAGAAATATATGTAATATTGTATAATATAATATAATATAAATGAAAGAAATGAAATCTTTTTACTATTAATTTGTAGATGTTTCCATAAAAAATTGATTTTCGCAAAATATTCTCGCAATAAAATAATAATTTTTAGCATTTTGTTGTTTATAAATAATAATTCACTTTCCGGTCTTACAAAATATTTTGACTTAAAAAAGGCTGGGCAACGCCGGGTACTCTTCTAGTATTTGTTAAAAAACGAAGACGGTATACATTTCATTATAAAATTGAAAAGTATTGTTGTAAACTATGTATAAAAATATGCTTTTATAAAATTTTGTTTAATTTTTAAATAATTAAAATTCCAAAGTAATCACACCAAAGTGCACATTCTATTCTCCAAAATATGTTTGATTAAATTTCGTAACTCTGAATCCAACGATCTGTACTGTAGAACGTCAACAGACACGCACACACACACACAGACACCGACGCATATTCGCTTTCATTATTAGTAGAAATGAAAGGAGGTTAGTAGAACCAGTGAAGGAGGTAGAAAAATATAACCTGAGTGATTATATTAAAAATTGTGATTTCGTCAGACAGTTAAAAGATAAACAAAAGTATTAAAATTTTATTGTGTATGTATTTATGAATTCCTGTTCATAAGAACGAGAAACACTATAAAATCTGGTCGACAGATTACCCACCCATATGCTATTTTCTTGCGCGTGATAATATAGTTATACTATCCATTTTAATGCATTCTTTGTGATAAGGCATTAAAATTTAATTTATTCAAATCACTTATCTAAACTACGAGAGCCATTCTCTCGCCATACTTATTGAAAGTAAATTTCTAATTTGAATTGATATTAACTAATATAATGAATGATTCTGGAGGTGGAATGATAACTTCATAAACAGCTAACTCCGTATTTGACACTCCGTTATTCTCACCGAAATTGAACATAAACTATAATATAAAACTTTTTCCGTTTTTCATGTGATTTAACTCTATTGATACGTGAACGTCCGAAACGTCCCTCCAAGCAAAAGGCGGCAGTTGTACGAAACGTCAGAATATCACTGCGAAATTCCCACCCCCTTTCGTTAAGTGTGGTTGATTTCACACCCGCGGTGACTGCTCTCTTCGTTAGATTGGCTCGCCCAGTTGGGTTTCAGGAAAAGGGGTATTTTCTTAGAATTCGAACAGTGCCAGCTATCACTTTAGGTTTTCAGGGGTTAGGTGAATTTCCCTTACCTTGAAATAGGAACTCGGGCGTTTCCGTATTTTGAGGTCCTTCTATTGTAATGGTCTTAGGAATCAGAGGGTTAAATCAATCGGAAAACAAAGTTGTAAAAAGCGAAATGTTTTATTAATTTTATATCATCTTGTCTTTATGTACTCACCAAAGATAATTCTGAAAGTAAAAATTTTGAAATATTATAATGAAATTTCTCAAATAAATCAATTGTACCAAATTTCTATCAGTTTATCATTGACTGATACTTTGTATTTTATATTTCTACTAATAAAAACCTCAGTACATCGCATATTTTTTTACTATCAAAAGAGTTACGAATATAAATCCGGTTAATAATCCTTTTTCTAGATGCATGTTGATTGTAAATGTAGACTCCTGTCAATAATTTTTAATAAACTTCAACTGAGATATGAAGTGAACACCTACATATCAACAGTTTTTAATGGTGGGAATTTCAAATTTCAGCTGCCATGATTTCCCTTCGCAGCTTCAGGTAAAGTATTCAACCAATGTCGAAAGAACAAACACATAGTAATGTGCCTTTATGTATACAGAGGGAAAATTTAATAAGAACGCGTTTAGTTAAATTTATTTAATTTTATGTACTCTACATACTCTAAATGCTCGGGCGCTTATACAACAAAGTTTTTCCCGGTTTGAAATATTTCTTAAATTTCATTTTTTAATACTCTTTCAATCAGTTCCATGTTTATTTTTCAAATCAAACTTTATGTATCAACACAAAATTATCTAATTAAAAAATTAAGTAGCTTTGTTTTAAAATGAATATATTTCTCTGCAGCATTATAATCAAATTTTTATTTTCCTTCCATCTTTAGATTCATTTTCATTTCTTTTCTTCCATACTAACATTCGAAATTTCAATATTTATTCAATAAATATCTGAATATGTTTCCAAGGAAGAGAAATATATAAACGAAGAAAAAATGACTTGAATATCTCCGTTTCGGAGCTAACCCAGATGATGGATTTGGCCCATGGATCATTCAAATATACTTTCTAAGAAATTTTATGGTATTCTCTGATATCCTCCTCTGATTTCCTTTCTAGAAACTTCTTTTTCTAAACTTTGAGCCATGAATAAGGTTCATTTTAATTTTTAAAAAAAATTGAAAATGGGTAAGATAAGAACCTGAAGGGAAAAGTAAAAGGAATTAATAAAAAAAAATAGTACATCCAACCAAAAAGAAGAAAAAAGAATTATTCCTAGATTTAATGTCGTTTCAAAATAAATCGAAACGCAATTCATAGTTTTGCATTAAATGAAATTTTCCATCTCGGTACAGTCTTAAAAGAAGTACGTAAAAAATGAATCGGTAGCATTTGATCGGTTGAAAAAACATGATAATGGAGTATTTTCATAGAAGAGATCAGAAGTGAAGGTAAAAAAAAGAGATTTGAAAAGAATGCAAAATATGGGTTTACTTTAAATGCTATCGAGGTTTTCAAACCGATGATATAGCGGAAGAAAGAAGAAAAATCCATTTGGCGATTGGGACACATTTTTCTATTGTTCTGAAGTTTGTGATTTTGTATAATAGCTGTTTTCACTGGGTGTTCATGAAGGATAAATATACATTTCTGAAAAAAATCCAAAAATTGGACCATTCTGATGTGTCAAAAATATACTACTCTCTATAACTTTTCTTTGGGAGGTATTCTAAAATTTCTAAATTGATTGCCAAAAATTCCAGTGTGACTATGAAAAAAAAGATAGAGATGTTATGCATTAAATGGACGTAAAGTTAAATATGGCTCACTTGATGAAATAATTAAAATTCAAATGTGTCTAAAAAACGAAGAATCCCAATTATATCAATTTTCGTCTTCAAGCTATTAGTAAAAAAATAATCGCATTAAAACTTTCTATTCTGAGGAAGTTCAATTAATTTATTTTAGAAAAGGCCAATTGAAGTAAGTTTTTCTTCGGCAATAAATTATGCTCAAGTAATGAATTCAGAATATCAATTATATTTAATCTTTGATTCGTCCTCCTCATCACATTTTCATAAAAATTATCAGATGGAATTCAGCCTTAATAATATAATAAATGCGAAAGTGTGTATGTCTGTCTGTTTGTTAAGCTTTCACGACCAAACCACAAAACCGATTTCGATGAAAATTGGTAGAGTTGTAGCCTGAAATCCAAGAACGGACACAGGCTAGGTGAAATCACGTTAAATTAATTATTTTTGACTACAGATTAAAATTAGTTAACAAGGAAAGACCATTGACTCCGCGATTCGCGATGAAGTTTATTTTATTTTTCAATCAACTGTCACGTGATCCTTCAGGAATGCGAAAACATGTGGAATAAATTATTTTTAAAATCAACTATCACGTAATCCTTTGTTCCGCAGTAACTTCGGAACAAATTGTCCGATAAAAATTATTTTTATACCATCTTAAAGATCAAACCTTTACCTTTTCAATGATATTAATTTAATTTCTGTGACATCTTTCCTTCAATTTTTATTCATTTTTTAAATTTTAATAATTTAAAAACGATTTTGAAATAACGCAAATTTATACCTACTTCGCTGCTAGGAAACGGTTAGACTTTGAACTAATTTATCTTCATTTCTGAAAGTTTTGCTCATGTTTATAAATATCTATAAAATAAGCAGAAATTGCATGTATTTGTCCGTCTGTTGGTCGGTCGGTCACAAGAACTCCTCCTAAACGGTGAATGGTAGCGACATGAAATTTACACACGACATTCTAGAGCATATTTCTAGGTCAAAGGTGCTATTTTCAACTTTCAGAGTTAATTAGTTCTTAAGATATTTAATTAAATAACGAAAATTAGCCGCTTTTAAGCCTAACACCTAGACGTTTTTTGCAAATACCTTCTGAAATATTTATTAGACAACAATTATTTTTATGCCATTTTAAAGACCAGAAAATGATCTTTTTAATGCTATTATTTCCATTGCGATGAAATGTTTCCTCTGATTGTTATTAAGGTTTAAAAATATTTTTGTAAAGTAATTTCTAACAAGCCTTTTTATTCTTATACAAATAAATTCAAGCCAAATTACTGTTTCGCGCGCAGACTTTTGACAGTGTTAAAGTTAATATAAGAAAATATCGCTTTCTTTGACCATTAACAACAAAGGAGAATTTACACTTCCGGTTTCCTGTTGTCGTAGCATTTGCAGCTTTTAATGCGGTTACACAGTGATTCAATGACGTTAGTGAATTATTCTCTCGATGTTTTGTTTAACTTTCACAGTGAGGTATTACAGAATATCCATCTGGAGATACGGTAATGGGCATTAACAAGGAACATCATATACTGTAGAGCTCTTCAACATCTTAGAATTGTCAGGGAACCTTTCGACAAGCCGAAATAGAATGCCGGTGTGCCAGTACTACTAATACGCAACCTCGATATACCGAGACTGCGCAATGGCACACGGTCACAAATTACACACCAAGGTCCAAACGTCATGAAAGCTACTGTTATGACTGATATAGGGAAAAGAGAGAGTATTTTAATTCCACGCCTTCCGATAACACCGAAGGATTTATCATCTCAGTTCAAAAGGCAACAAATCCCTTTAAAAATATCATTTGCAAGGCTCAGGGCAGATACTGAAAGTGGCAGGCGTACATTTGGAAAAACCATATTTTTCGCATGGGCAACTATACGTGGTGTGTTCACGTGTGTCCAGCCCACACAACCTCTACATCCGTGCAAATAATGTGGTATACAAAAGTATATTATAATAGATAAACAATTTACATAACTATATCAGCATACATGTACAGTACACTCCTGTCAGCCGTACAATTAAGTATTATCACCGTCAGAACTTTTACTTTCCCCTTTCAAAATGCAACAAAACATTTACATTCGTGAATTTAAAAAAAAATTCAATTTCTTCGCGCACGAAGTCACGGGTAACAGCTAGTAATATAATAAATGCGAAATTGTGTCTGTCTGTATGTTTGTTAAGCTTTCACGACCAAACTACCAAACCGATTTGGATGAAAATTAGCAGAGTTGTAGCTTCAAACCCAAGAACGGACATAGGCTAGGTGAAATCACGTTAAATTAACTATTTTTGACTACAGATTAAAATTAGTTAACAAAGAAAGACCATTGACTCCGCGATTCGCAATACAGTTTATTTTATTTTTCAATCAACTGTCACCTGATCCTTCAGGAACGCGAAAACATGTGGTATAAATTATTTTTAAAATCAACTATCACGTAATCCTTTTTTCCGCTGTAACTTCGGCATAAATTGTCCGCTAAAATTTATTTTTATACCATCTTACAGTTAAAACTTTTACCTTTTCAATGATACCATTTTGATTTCTGTGACATTTTTCCTTCAATTGTTATTCATTTTTAAAATTTTACAGGCAGACGATTTTGAAATAACGCAAATTTGTACCTACTTCGCTGCTAGGAGTTAGACTTTGAACTGATTTATCTTTATTTCTGAAAATTTTGCTTATGTTTATAAATATCTATAAAACAAGGCAGAAATTACATGTATCTGTCTGTCTGTCTGTCTGTCTGTCGGTCGATCGGTCGGTCACAAGAACTCCTCCTAAACAGTGAACGGTAGCGACATGAAATTTACACACAAGGTGCTATTTTCAACTTTCAAATTAAATAACGAACATTAGCCGCTTTTAAGCCTATTCCTTAGACGTTTTTTGCCAATAACTTCTGAAATCTTTATTAGACAACAATTCTTTTTATGCAATTTTAAAGACCAGAAAATGATCTTTTTAATGCTATTAATTCCATTGCGATGAAATGTTTTCTCTGATTGCTACAAAAGTTTAAAAATATTTTTTAACGTAATTCCTAACAATACTTTTTATTCTTATAGAAATAAATTCAAGCCAAATTACTGTATCGCGCGCTTGCTTTTGCCAGTGTTAAAGTTAATATAAGAAAATATTGCTTTCTTTGACCATAAACAACAAAGGAGACTTTAGACTTCCAGTTTCCTGTTGTGGTAGCATTTAAAGCTTTTAATACGGTTACACAGTGATCCAATGACGTTAGTGAATTATTCTCTCGATGTTTTGTTTAATTTTCACAGTGAGATATTACAGAATATCCTTCTGTAGATACTTTAATGGGTATTAACAAGAAACATCATATTCTGTAGAGCTCTTCAAGATCTTAGAATTGTCACGGGCACCTTCCGACAAGCCGAGATTGAAAGTCGGTGTGCCAGTACTACTAATACGCAACCTCGATACACTAAGACTGCGCAATGTCACACGGTTACAAATTACACACCTAGGTACAAACGTCGTGAAAGCTACTGTTATGACTGATATAGAGAGAAGAGAGAGTGTTTTAATTCCACGCCTTCCGATAACACCGAAGGATTTATCATCTCAGTTCAAAAGGTAACAAATCCCTTTAAAAATATAATTTGCGAGGCTCAGGGCCAGATAATGAAAGTGGCAGGCGTACATTTGGAAAAACTGTATTTTTATCATGGGCAACTACATGTGGCGTGTTCACGTGTGTCCAGCACACACAACCTCTACATCCGTGCAAATAACGTGGTATACAAAAGTATATTAGCATAGATAAACAATTTACATATCTATATCAGCATACATGTACAGTACACTCCTGTCAGCTGTCCAAATAAGTATTATCAACTGTCAGAACTTTTACTTTCCCTTTTCAAAATGCAACAAAACATTTACATTCGTGAATTAAAAAAAAGAATAATTCAAATTCTTCGCGCACGAAGTCGCGGGTAACAGCTAGTGTTACAATAAAGTTTGCTTTTTAATCAACGACTTACATAAAGCCTTCTTAAAAATTATCTGCATTATTTACAGGGGAGAGTTGCCGACTCCGGACACCTGGACATTTTTAAAATATAGTGATGGAGAAGTAATATTAATGGAAAACAAGTAGTAGAATTTTTAGCATTTCACGTACAGATGGTTTATGAATGACATTCAATTCTTTCTAATGAACAATAAATAATTTTGAGTGAAGATGAATTAAGAAGCGTAAAAAAATTGTTCAGCAATTATTTGATAGCATAGATATTTGAATTTTGAATGAAACCATGTATTTAAATTTTGCAGCTGAAAGAACCTTAACTTACCCTACATCTGTTAGAATTTTCGTTAATACCAAGCATGTTTATCCTAAATGCTTGCCTTCGAAAATAATTTCTAATAAATTTGAAATAAGCATCTTTCAATAGATTTTTAATGGTGAGAATCTTGAACATCTCCTGTTAAGTTTTCTTTGTGAAACTTCTGTTAAACTGTTCAACTAATCAAGAAAGAACAACGTTTCATCGTAATGTTCTTTCTCGCATGCCATAGAACATTTATTGCGAATACCTTTAATGAGTTTTACTGAATTATACAACCTGTTAAAAATTCAAATATGTTGGGGGACCAAAATGTCACGGCATTAAATATTGGATGAGGTAGCTAGGATATTTATACAAACATTGAAGCAAGGTAGATGCCCAGAAATAAAATTTAAATTATAATATATATTGAACAATTAATTAATTCCGGGTACTTAAATCATATGACACAACAATAAGCAATTCCAGCAATACTGATATATCACCTACCTTTGCTGACCTGAAAACCCTAGCTACTTAATTAAAAGTCAATTTGCATATAGTGGTAGTACAATGCTAAAAATTAATTAAACAAAAACAATTTTATTAAAATTTAAATAATTTTTTATTTAACAATTATTAATATTGAAGTTAATTACTGCCACAAAAATTAGATATATGCATAAAAATTGATGCACAGGAATGAACATTTATCAAACAAAACAAAAAATAAAAATTGTAGCTACACATTAGCACTGCAGGCCTAAGAATTATATTTCAGAACACAAAGTAAAAAAAGACAACCTAAATTTGATAGAGATGTAATGAACATTATTCATTGCCACATAACAAACACTTCTTGAATTGATGAATATTATTTAATAAGTGAATTTTCCTTATATTCACTTAACAATGATATTTTGGAGTATGCAACTTGCACACTTTCGCATTTTCTTCGGCCATTTTTTTTTTAGACTTGTATCACTCACTCAAAAATCGAAAAAGCTGAAGATGGGAAAACGACGTTGAGCAGAAACTGAAGATTAAAAGATGATCATAATCTCCTTAATTAAGTGTCCACATTATTACGATGAAGAAGAAAAATGCTGAAGGTATTACTCATATTGCAGATCTTGTGAAAGGTGATGATCATTTATAACTCTGTAACATTGATGAAAACTAGCGTTCATGCCACCATGTAGCAGAGAACATTTTAAAATGAAGAAGAAAGAAATGCTTTCTTTCACACACAGCACCTTAATTCACAGATTGTTCCGGCATAAAGAAAGAAATGCTTTCTTTCACACACAGCACCTTAATTCACATATTGTTCCGGCATAGTGTTGTAGAAAAAAACTTCATCTCGTCTTTCAGACCATTCATCACTGTGGTTTTTCAAAACTGCATCTTTTTAGGAATACCAATGAATAATAAAAAAAAAATCAGCTTCAGACTCAAAAATACAAAAAATATTAACGAAAAAATTAAAGCAGAGGCAAGACAAGACAAGACAAGACCCCAGGCCCAACCGGCCCTGGGGCCCGCAGCTGGAACAACACCAACCACTCGCTTACCCCATCACAAAAGAATTCAAATCGTAACGGAAAACGATTCCAGATACAGACGCCCAAAAACTGATAACGCCAAAAACCTACGCGAGCCAAAATGGCGAAGAAATAATCCCGTTGCAAAATTTGAATTTAAAAATTAATAAAGTTGAAACCTTAATGGAAACATCAACAAAAGTTAAGAAAAATAATAATTAAATCGAAAACAAAGTAAATAATTAAGTAAAATTTAGAAATTAAATGAAACGGCTAAAATTATCGTTTGAATTTCAAAATTTGCCAAAGTTGCCACAAGAGAAGAAAGAAACTTTAGTGGCGAAGAATTAAATTAATTAAAAATACTGACAAAACCGAAAAATGATGTTGATGCAATATTTGCAATCTAACACAACCTATCTACTCTCAACTTTCGGGTGTTTCTATTTAACAATCGAGATAAGCTTAAAGTTTAAGATTTTTAAACAGTTCTAAAATTTGATTTTTAAGAAATATTCATATTATTTTAATCTTTGTGCTACCTCCATTTTTGTTTTCGACACTTAAAATTTAAGTATCCGTAAGTATCGATATGAAATTAACTTATTCCAAAAAATATAAACGATATTTTTTAAATCAATAATTCCAACGGCATCATTTTAATCAAGGTTTGTTCAGTACGATATTTTTCCTTTCACTTTAAAATAACTTTATTTTCTTTCCTTCCGTTCTAAAATTTGAAATATCGATA
>BGPR01048723.1:0-11483 GCA_013235015.1 Araneus ventricosus
CATACCATCTATTTGTTTGCAATAATTAGGTAAAACATTCAAGTTATAGTCAGATAAATAAAGTGTAATAAATGTAATTCAAATCTGAATTTTGCATGATCGAAATAATTAATTTTCATTGAATTTAATGATATTAAAGAGCCATTCTGCCTAAGACTTTTTAACAATTGAACGTAAAAATCAAAGTTATATTTTTATTAGATGCAAAACATAGTGCCTAAAAGTTTATTTCAAATTAGCTTGAGAATAATTAAATAAGTTTATGTTTTTAAAATTGGTTGGCATAAATAATATATAATTAATGAAATGGGCGAATCAGCTGGCAGTAAAAGGCGGCTACTATTTAATACAACAAAAACAATTTAAAAATACAGAAATAATTTGAGCTCACCTCTTTAAAACTAATTTATCTCCTTAGAAAAGAATGAAAATGTCCAAGTATTTCTTTATGCGCCCACTCTATGATGAAACGAAAACAGAAATGCAACATTTCCTTCGTATTACTTGCCACTAAAGAAACACCAAAGGACCACTCGTCCAATAAGGAGGAGCCTATATCCCTTCCTACAATACAGTAAACAAGATAAAATAAGACCTCCTCACCCTGAAACATAAAACTCTAAGAAAATTCCCCTTTTCCTTTTGAGTTTTTAATAGTCAAATTACGTGAATTTTTTACCCTCCTTCCCCTCTTATCAGATTCTTAAGGCAGGCGAGTTCCCTTGTCCATCTATTTTACGACTGTAAAATGAGATGCAAAAAAGAAGAAAAAGCATGTTGTTTTGCCATCTCTAGAAAAAGAACCACACCCATGGTCAAAGAAGGACCCTTTTCGCCTTGCTGGAGGGACCCTTTTTTCCTGCGGCAGCAAGAAACTCAAAGTGCTCATTGCCGCATCAGTTTGTAAAATAAAGCTACTTGCTAGTTTGTTCCAAGAAAAGGAGCAGGCCCTTTTTCTCTCTCTGCAAGGGAGTCACAGCCAGATAAAAGCTGGCAACTTGACCACTGGACAAAACAACTAGTCACTTCCGTAAAGTTTAGTAAGTCACTGAAGACTTATTCTCAAATTCTTTTGTATTTGTACAGCAGATTGTATCAATCTAATTCTTATATTATGTTTTTTAAATGGTCATTTTTGCGCCCCCGTTCTGTCTGCGCCATTGGCGGGGGCCAATCTCGCCACCCCCTCGGTACGGCCCTGCCTCCGGTAGGTCACGTGTCGGCGGATGTGACGTTACATGCATAAGGTCCATTTCTCTTTTAAAAAAACGAACTTCCTTTCAAAACAGCAAATATCAAGAATCTATTGGCGATATTCCCATCATGTTAACTCTTACTCCTTGGCTCAAAAATAGAAGAGAGGCTATCATTATTGCACGACTTTTAACCCGGATGATTATTACTCCGGCGCTATTGCATAGATTTGGTCTGCACAATAACCCTCGTTGTCAAATTTGCAATCGTGACAATAACATTGAACACATTATTTTGTTCTGTTCCAAATACTCAAATCATAGGTCAATCCTCTGTGCAAAGCTTAATTTTACGGGTCTATTCTGGTACCCCCGGTTTGGTTGGGAGTCGTCACTTTTTCCGCACTTTAACACGGGTAAATGTGACGTCTCCCAACCCAACAGGGGGTACGAGAATAGACCCCTTGATCTTCAATTGTGTTCGTCTATACAAGCCTTTTTTCAAAACGCTCTGTCTGATAAGCGGCATATTAGGATTCTTCTTCAATCCCTGAAGTCTTTTGACATTTATTGAGTGCGTCCTTTTTGACATTTATTGAATGCAGCCTTTTGGCATTAGGGGACAACGACCTTTGCTGCTGAAAATCCCATCTCTTCACATCTCAATCAATCAATCAGTCCATCAAGAATCATGAAGTTGGACTCGCTCTGGTCCTACATAAACAATACTTGCCGGAGAATTTGTTTCTGGAAAGCTTGAATTGAAAGCGTATGAATCAGAATTTGAATTAAGGATAATTTGAGATAAAACAGTCAAGGGGCGAGCATACATCTCAAACAGCTTCATCATCATCAAGCGGTGGAACTTTTAACTGGCCTTGAGGAGAGTGGGCGGTGATGCCGATTCTCAAGTGTAGTCTTCAATTCGAGATTTAGTTCTCAAATTTTTTTCTTCAATTGGAGACAAAGCGGCATTATAGCAAGCATACGTCTCCGACATACTTTTCTATTAAACCTAAACTTCTCGCCTTGATACAAGGCAGTTGAATATCCTTCCGAAATGATGCAGCTTTCTATATTCTTATAATTTTTCATAGGCAGATATAGCGTTTTTTTTAAAATTAAATAATTCTGTTCATTATTTTTGGCAGTTTTCATGGATAAATATTTATAGGTTTTACATTTCTGAAAGTTTTTATTTTTCTACATAGAAGAAAACTGTTCTTTTGTGAAGTGCTTATTTGAATTGTTTTAATTTATTGCACTAAATCTATAATGAGTGCAATAAGTAAAGAAAGTAATGATGATGTAATGGTGTTGCCATTTAAAGGAAAGCTTGAAACAGTATGTGTGTATGTATGTGTAAAAGTTTAAAGGCTTTAAAACACCTGAAAAGGCATTACGATACATTGCAAGTGTAAAGGAAATGAATGTGGATTTATAAAAAAGCATTTTCTCAAAGAGATTATCATTAAATCACTCAAAGACTGTTCATATCTTACTGATAAATTATTTTCTTGTGATTTATGTGAATGATCATTTAAGAGAAAATTTGAACATTAGATGATATAATCCACACAAATGAAAAGCCATATGTGTGTACTTATCAGGTGCTTCTTCCTCATAGTTCAGATCAGAAATCCATTCTGTAATTCATAGCAATATCAGGTCTTACAGCTGTGAAATTTGCAAAAGAACATATCGTCAAAAATCATCTTTAGAGTTTCATCGGCGCATTCATGTGGCTAAAAAATCATTTGTGTGTGATATTTGTAACAAGACATTTACTCAAAAATCAGGTTTGACTGCACACTTACTTAGGCATTCTGGTACTAAACCTCATGTTTGTGAGCATTGTGGGAAAGCGTTCACAAAAAGCTGTGATTTAACTAGGCACTATCGAACTCATACAAAGGAAAAACCATATGAATGTGAAGTATGCCACAAAACCTTTTCTCGCAATTCTCATTTAAGAATTCATGCTAATGTTCATAAACAGAAGAATACAACAAGTTCATACTTCTGTGAAACATGTGGGAAAAGCTATTTTAGTTTCTTTCTTCTAGAAAAACATATTCATAAATTTAAACACTTTAACTTCTACAATTGCAGTGTCTGTGATCAACAGTTTGTAGGTAAATCCCTTCTAGACAACCACCTTCTCTATCATACAAAGGAGAAACCATTTCTGTGCAGTATTTGTCATCAGCCATTTATAAGTGAATATAATTTGCAAAAGCATAGTATCACTCATGCTGCACCTTCTCTGAAGAAATCTCTTATGCCTCATTCATGCAAGCTCTGTGAACAAGCATTTATTCGTAAATCAGATTTGGTAAACCACATTCGTGTCCATACAAAAGAAAAGCCATTTGAGTGTATGGATTGCCACAAAAAGTTTTCTCGTAAATGTCATTTAACAGTTCATCTTCTTACCCATACAAAAGAGAAATTTCCATGCCAGGTTTGTAATAAAATATATTACCAGAAGGATGCATTAGATAATCATCTCTTTAAACATTCAAAAGAAAGACGTTTTTCTTGTGAACATTGTGGGAAAACATTTCGTGTCAAGCAAAATTTAGTTTCTCATACATTAACTCATTCCAAAGAAAAATGTTTTGCCTGTGAAGTGTGCCAGAAATCTTTTACCCGCAAAGATTACCTTCAGACACATCTTCGTACCCATGTTGAAGAAACACAAGCATGTAAACTGTGCAGCCAAATGTTTCCCAGCAAACATGATGTAATTAAGCATCTCCAGTTCCATATTAAGAAGGAGCCATATGCTTGTGAGGCATGCTTTTTAAGCTTTTCAAACAAAGATAATTTGATAGCTCATATACGTACCCATTATACAGAAGAACTGCACATATGTGAGATTTGTGATGAAGTTTATATGAAAAAATCTATGTTTACGAATCATAGTCTTACACATTCGAATGGTAGACCCCATGCCTGCGATCAATGTGGGAAATTTTTTAAAAATAGGAACAATTTATTGGAGCATATACATATTCATACTGAAGAAAAGCGTTACATTTGTGTGCTTTGTAACAAAGCATTTAGAAGAAATTATCATTTGAAGATGCACTCTATGACCCATATTAAGGATATCACTGGAAAAAATTGATTTTATAACTTGCAGATTGTAATGATCTAAAAGGCAATATGAGATATGTCTTTAAAAATATTGTCCACAGATGATGGGATATTTGCTTTGTGTGGAAGGAAGCAACTGAATTTTACAGAACATCCAACAGTATTTTACTTTTGATCATGCATAACATGATGCCAAATTGTTCAGTCCATCAGGATCAAAGCTATGCTTAGTCCAAAATTTCAACTGTGAGTTATACCATTTATACTCATTGTTTGGGTGCTGAACTATTTTATATCGAAGTTTCAAGAAGCATTTAGGCCCATATTAAGAATATCACTGAAAGAAATTGATTTATAATTTGCAGATATTCAAGGATGTGATGAAGCCAGAATGCCATTCTGGTTCTGCTTTTTTTTTTTACAATAAATAAATAAAATTGTAACAACTTCTTTAACACTCCATCGGGCGCGTCTCGAAACTTACGGCATCGGGTACGGTGTATCTTTCAGATACATCTGTTTCATGTATTTTCTGTTAATTTGTATTACTTTAAATCTTCTATTTTTATTCTTTTTAGGTCCAGGCTTTTTACACCCAAACCTTTTTTTTATATAATTTTTTTTTATTATTCACAAACACTATTACATAAGATAAAAGCTGTTTTAAAAAACACATAATGAAACATGTTAATACAGTTGAAAAAATATAAAAAAGACAGGTGTGCACAAATAATTAATATAACATAAAAGTGCATAATATAAAAGTGACAAATTAAATCAGTTATACTTTAATTCGATTCTAGATTTAAGTTCTGCTTTCAACTGAACACTTTTGACACATCATTACTGCATGTTCCAAACAAAAATATTCATTGCATTTTAAGCAGGAATATTGGGTCAATCTACTTTTCTTATTTGCTTGGCATGTAGAACATCTTTTGCATTTATTTTGTGTATTAGAAACATTTGCATTTTTTTCTTCAGCAGTTGGTCTGTAGGTTTGAAGTTTCATTCTCAAATCCTTGGATAAATGTGTTTAGTCGTGTGCCTAGTAACTTCTTCTTTGACTAATTCCTGCACCAGTATTTTCAAATACTCTCTCCTGTTCTAACAGTGTTCTGATTTCAGAAAATACAACTAGTCCATTTATAGCTGAAATATTTAGTATTGAATAAAAAATTACCATTGACCATCTCTTTGTATTGCGAGCGCAATTATAAGTTCTACACATCTTATCTAGAGCATCAACACCATATTTTGTATCATTGTAAAATGTGATGATCTCTGGCTTTTTTTTTAATCTCCAGTGTCTGCATCTATAGCATCATCAAAGTGCATACTTGATACAAAAATGCTAGAGTTTTTAGAAAAAAACAAATAAGCTTGAATGCATTGAAGCTTGAATATACTTCTTTTCCTTTAGCTTTCCCAAAACGGGGATATTTCTTTCTTATTGTTCCAACGTAAGAAAGTTTTTTTTATATATTTTAGGGCTTTAATAACATCCATAGAGGTAAACCAATTATCTGCTGTTACATTGCAACCGCTGTTGAAAATTGGTTTCTATAATCGCAGAACAACATCTAGTGGGGAATTACTGACACTAAATTGACCTTCGGGCTGTTTTCCGGCATATATTTCTAAATTTAAAGTATACAAAGTTTTAGCATCAACTGTTGCAAATATTTTAATGCCATATTTATTTGATTTTGATGGAATGTATTGGCGGAAAGGGCATCTTCCTCTTAAGTCTTCTAATTTCTCATTTATCGTAACATTTTGTCCCATGCAGTAATTACTATTACATTTTTCCACAAATTTCTCTAATAGGTGCTAATTTATCTGTTTTCCTTCTCTCATTCCTCTTGTCTTTATCATCAAATCTACAGCATCTTAGAAGACATTTAAATCATTTCAGACTCATTACCATTCTAAACATCTCAATACCCATTCTATCAATAGACCACAGTTCTTCCAAAATTTGTCGATTAGTTTGCAAAATACCAGCTATTAGATGTAAACCGATAAATGCTTTTATTTCAATATTATCTGTTAGTCTTGCATCTCTTTCTGTACTAAATAGATTAGAAACTGTAGAAATGTATTTGTTAGTGCATTTCACAATTATTTCCAACATTTCATCAGAAAAAAAACAGTTCCAAGAGCCGTATCTAGTTTTTATACCTTTCGCACTTCCGATTACTCCAGGTAATTTTGTGATAATATTCTGCGATCTAGCTTTGACATTTTTTCTTCTGATCCCATTTTGCCCATTTAGTTTTGTCTTTTCCTACATAAAAATCATCATTATTAGCATCATCATAAAGTTCTGAGTCATTATAATCACTTTCACTGCTATCAGAATCAACTTCACATGTTTCTAAAATATCTTCGTCATCATCACTTTCATCAAATTCTTCAGCATTTAATTCCACATTTCCATCACTAAATAGAATACTATTAACTAGCTCAAGGTCTTTTTGATTATTCAAATCTAAAAAGCGTTACTTACGCACTCATCATGGGAAAAAATAAATAAAAAACGTGCAGGGAATCTCGATACTTCTGTAAAGCTTCAAGAGACAAATGTTATCGGGCGCATGTATTTACCAGATACAAAGCTTCAAACAAGCTTCAAAACAGGAAATACTCCTTCACAGAACTGGTCGTTACTGAATTCCAAAGGAGAAGGTGGACAGATACTGATAAGGTCAATGTTGTAAGAACAAGTTTTAGGGGACAAAAGCAGAGATATTGACACGCCTGTATCTGTCGGATCAATGCGCCCGATGGAGTGTTAAAACAATGCGATTTTTGTCACCCATGTTAGAGTGTTTCAGCACTGCTTATTTTTCAACTACACCGCTACAGATATTGTTCCAATGATCTAGAAGTCAATTTTTAGATATATAATATTGGTGGGATTTTTCATTTCTGTGAAAGGAAACAACTGTATTTTAGATTTGATAATGCATAACATTATGCTAAATTGCTACTCTTTGTTCTTCAGGATTTGAACTAGTTATGTTTTCAATTTTGAGCTATACCATGCATACCCATTGTTTGGATACTGAGTTACTTTTAATAGAAGCTTTGCAAAAATTCCCTAAAAGGTTTTTGTACAATTAACTTGCAAAATGAGACTCGTTTAACTATTTTGAAAGGCATAGATTTTGGATTTTTCTAAATTTTGATTCAAATCAAGAGAAATTTTTCATTAATATGTTCTATTTTTATACTTTTCAAGGAACAAAATGATGTTTATGTTGTTTGCTGCCTTATTGTGTCACTCAGCAAAAGTGCCATTCAGACATGATATCCTAAGATAGGTAATATATACATTACCTTCACCCCGAATAATTGCCTCCAAATTTTTATATAAAATTTGGTACCTATATACTGCCTAAAATGTAAAAACTATGAAGAAACTTGAATTTTTAAAATGAAAACCAGTAACAATGTTAGTATAATTAGTTTGTGTAATAATAGTTGGTTATGAAATCTTTATATAACCTTTTTTTTTTTTTGTCTATTTTAATTCATATGTAAAATGTTTCTAGCTTGGAAAAATCTTGAAATATGAATAATTTAAATACTTATTGTAAAGAACAAAAATTCTTGCATTCTTAACTGCATAACCTTTAAGATATTATTGTATATAAAAGTAGTTGTGACAAAAAAAAAATTGATTGTTTTTTTTTTTTAAATGAAAATTGAATTTTATTTTAATGAGAAAAATATTTCTTGTTAAAATAATATTAGTCATCAGGATTATAAAGTAATGAGGATAGAATTGTAAATTAGGTATTATATAGCTGATTTTTAAACATTTAATTAGAAAATATGTAAAAAAGCATTGTTAAAAATGCTCCACTTTTGTTCTACACTAGTTTTAAAATTGTCTACACTATAGTTGATCTTTGAATCTTTGTGATTGATTTATGAATTTAAAGATAAACAATGAGATTAATGACTGCAGGCCAAAACTTTAAATAAATTACAGAATCTCATTCTCTGTACCACAATGTTTACATGCAAATATAGACTTACATGTACTCTTTTAAAACAGAAAGCATTTTGTCTACATTTGAAATTTTTTAAATTAATGTTTCTTCAAGCAAAGTATATATTGTTTTTCCTAAGTGTATGGGATTTTATCTTGGCTAGTACTTTTTTACGTTAATTATTTTAAAGAATTTCAAGAAAAACATTTTCATTGCACCAATAAAAAGCCAATTTATTTTATTATGTCTATTGTATTGAACTATGAATAATTTCATTTTGGAATCATACACTCATAAAAGTTGCATGCATATCTGCCTTCTAATAAGATTGATTTACTCCACCTACAGGTTATAAAAAGATTTATTCTTCAATTAGTGTTATTTGGATGTAATATTCATATAGGTACATGTTTGATTTGTAACTGTATTTTTTCCATATGCATGGATTTTCAAAAAAAATTTGCAAGAATAACAACTTCTGCTGTTCATGGTTGTATGGAGGAGAAAGTGGGAAACTATTTTCTTGTTGATTATTTGAATTTTTTAGAAACCTAAGGAGGACTTTACATATTATGACAATAAACAAACATTTTCACACAAATAAATTTTTAGCTTATTGCTGGAAGTACATTATATCTAATAGAAAGAATATTATATAGATAATATGTTTGGGTTTAATAAATTATTCACTCTCGACAATAATTTAATTTTACACTTTTATTCAATTTGATTTCTAATAGTTCATCAAATTAAATTACTAACTCTTCATTTTCTTAGTCAAAAGCACAGCTCACTAGCAAGAAAATTCTGTATTGCATTTTGTGGTTACACCAATTTTCAGCAATTTATTTCATTTAAAACATTTCAATACTATTAATTCTCATACTTACACTATTCACTTTTAATCTACTAGTCCTAGAGCAGTGGCGTAGCGAGGGTAAGTGTTGCCCGGGTCATAATATAATTTTTTTCGCCCCTACCCCATCATCATCAATGAAATAGTTCTTGTAAACGGTGCCTGGGATATGGTATTTTTTCGCCCTCTTATTATATTTGACTTTAAAAAGTTGCATAATCGCATTGACGTTTTGTCACTGTGGCCACTGGCCTAGCGAGAGAAAGTAGTACCTGGGGAATAATATAATTTTTTTATCCCAATCATCACATCAGTGGCTTAGCAAGCATAAATGGCACCAGAGGTATGGTATTATTTTTATATCCCCTCACCATATTTTGCTTTAAAAATGGCATAAATTCCGTAATGTTTTGCACCCACGGCGCCCCCTAAAATTTGTGCCCGGGGTATCTAAGCCCCCCCTCGGTCACTACACCAATGTCTTGGAGAGCATGTGCAAAGTTTTAAGGAAATGTTTAATGTAAGATATAACTTCATCATGCTGTGTGTGTGCATGGAATAATTGTTGATGAAACACAGGAAAAAAATTGTCACAACAAATGTTTCAGTGTCCTTTTGAAACTTTAAATATGTCTTCCAATCTTCAGCTAACGCAAACATTTAAAAAGTGATTAAAATATTTGAACAAAATTGATGAATTTATAGTAATACCATAGGATTAAATGCTACTTCCTGTTATCTAAATAAACCATGGTAACATATAACTACCATGATAACAGGTATTGAATCCATTAGCAGGGGTTTTTTTAAAAAGAAATGCTTGTTAAAAATTAAATAAATTATACTTAATTCTCAGTCTTAATGGACAGTAGGAAAACTGTAAGCTGAGTAAATCCAGCCAAATACACAAAAAAGTGTCCCCAATGTAAAAATTGTCTACTTTCAAAATATTTCCACATTATATGCAATGCTTGCAAATCAGCTATATGAAACTAGGAAGGTCAGTTTCAGTTACCTGAAACTGATCTTGTTGTAAATTAAAATAATTTCTTATGTTAATAACACAGCACCAAGTTTTAATTAAATGTTCACATTTGAAATTCTAAGCAGCATATAAACTGTTTACAATTGGATTCTTGGAAAGCACTAAGGTTGAAGAGATATTTTTCATATATTTCATCAACAGACATAACTAAAGTATGTGCCAAACTCATTTCTGTGAAGATTTTGAAGGATATTCTGGAGCAAAGTATTAATTATATGAGTATTCGACTTTTCTTCTTTAAATAAGTCTCTTTCCTTACTATAGTCGGATCTATGACAGGACATAGAATTACAAATACTACAATATTTATTTAAAAATAATTTATTTGAATTGAAATCCAAATTTTGTTTCTGCTCTAAAATTATATTGACTGTACCAATTACCGTTGCCTCTGTAGAAAGAACTTTCTTAAGATTAAAAATTGCTTAAGATCTAGCATATTACACCTGTAAATTTTTGAAACTAGAGACCAAAGATTGAGTTATGTCACCATCCCAATCACTTTCATTCAAGTTGCATGCTGAAAAAGTTTAAAACTTGTTTATGCTAAATTCGAAACTACTATAAACGAAGCTAAATTCCGTAGTTACCTCCCAGCTTACTCTATCCAGAGCATGCGTTGTAAAACGAATGTCTGATAAGCGATGCGTATTAACAGCTGCTCATTTGCATAAACAATAAACTTGCAATCTTTTCAAGCACGAGTGTTGTGAACTGAAATTAATCAACATGCATCGATTCCTCAAACATCGCGAAACATTTATGCCAAACATGCGGCGGCTGGTAAGTAAACAACTTTTTAGATAACATAAATATTTCTTCCTACTAAAGTAGAGATGACAAGATTCTGAAGGAAGCATAATATTGCTAACAGATAATACCAGAAGCAAATCAAAGAACAATAGTACCAGTGTCTAACAGCTCGCGCAACGTAAGCTCCAAAGAGATTCTAACTCCGAACACATTCAAAGACGATCATCTCACTCGGCAACTCCCAGGTTTTTTATACCTTTCCCGACAAGATGTGACGTTAGAATCATCTAAATCTGATATCTCCACCCCTAATAGAGATAACAAAAATTCTCGCATTTTGAGGTCCTTCTTGTCGCAAGGTCAGAGTCGTTCCTCCACTCGATAAGTAGCAAGTATCTCTGTATTTCTTTCCAACCATAAGATCAACATTGTGGGAAAGCACATTTTGTTCATAACAATATCATCCCATTAGTTTTTGGTTAATTCGGATTCAGCGAAATAAAATGGGTATATGTCAATCGCCTTCGCTT
>BGPR01048724.1:0-11482 GCA_013235015.1 Araneus ventricosus
GTCATAGCCTGTTACTATATTCGTTCTGGTGTAAAAGAACTTTTTCTTGAAAAAAAATGCGTTTAAGATGAATAAAACAAACCAAGAACAAAATTGTACTGAAAAAGCACTAAACATAACAAACATCGAAAATACAAGATAAAATTCAATAAATATCAAAACTCAACAATAAATAGCATAAGATGTGATTAAAATTCTCATAAAATTAAGCACAAATATTAAAAAAAACCATCCTCAAAGTATCAAATAATAAAATTAAGGCAGAGTTAAAATGAATCTAAAATCAATACAGAACTTGATGAAATTTTATCTTCTATTTTATTCCAAATGCAAAGTTGCATCTGCCAGCGATGATGCCATGAAATTCCCTTAATTATATCTGAACATCCACGTTCGCATTGAAGGAAGCCAACAAACTTTCAAGTATCACTTTTTCCCGCTATCAACTTTCGTTTTCAAATCCCCCTGGAGCGAGCTTTCTAATTTCGTTCTCCCAATCCGATCTTTTTCTGGACGCGGAGACATGAAAGGCTTCCCGCAAATTAAGCATGTGGAAGAGGAACGGCATTCAGTCTGGCTAAGATTATTTCGCTGCGGTCTGACCTTGGGATGCTGTAACTCATGTTACTAATAGACGTTTGTGACTAAATGAAATTTAATTATTCTGAATGTTTTTCTCATTATAATTAATGACATTAAAATGAATTTTTTAGATGTACAGGATTTTTCCTATTTCTTTCAAGCATAATAGTTATAACTTATTTATTATTGAATTTTCTAAACATTTGAAATAGCAGTTGAAAAAATGCGAGCAAATCTAGATTAATTATTCAAGTCCAAAGCAAAGGAAACTGAATATTTGAGAAAAGGATAAAGAAAAAGCTGCTTTTAACCAGTTGAGCCAACAATAGAATATATTCTATATTAAAATAAAAAGATACTATTATTAATATCAGACTGCATTACAACTGTTATTAATACCTATTGTAATTATAATGAAAAAATTAGAATGCCATTGGAAGTATTTTAAGTATTTTATTTGCTAACCTGGCAGTTGTGTGGCGGCTTTTGTATAACGTTTTTTAAAAAGATAAATAACCTATAAGTTATAAATTCAAATGGATCACTTAACTGATTTGATCCATCCCATTTATAAACTTATTAGCTGTTATGCCCGGCATTGGTCGGGATTAAAACACTTTTACGTCTAATGTTTTTAATGAAAAAACTATTTTTGTATAGATAATTATAATACAAAAATTCCTTTATCGTCTGAAACGTTTTTACTTCGAATTTCGTTCATAAATAGTGAAATATAAGAAGGATTTTGACTAATGTTTTGGGTAAATTAATTAAATAGTTAAATTTTCATTAAAAAAAGCGTCAAAATAAACCAGATCAATAGTTGTTCCCGATATAAATTATGAATCGTCTGCTTTTAAACTTTTCTTTAGTATTCTTCCAGAATTTTGTATATAAGTTCTAGCAACAGCTCTTCATACGTATTCTTGTTCTTTAAGAATAAAAAATACATTGCTACAAAGTGTGAATTTTATACACAATTGAATTTTTTTTAGTTATTGAAATGAGAGCAACAATTTTTAATGCAAATGAAATTCGTGTCACTTAAAACCTATTTTTAAACTTTAATCTTAATATAAATAAAAGTCATTGTGGGTATGTGGGTGGGTATGTGGGTGGGTATGTATGTGGCTATGTTCCACATCTCCTCCTAAACCAATGGACGGTTTTCAACCAAATTTTGTACACTTATTATTTAAGAGAAGGGGAAGATACTTATGAACTTTTCCAAGTCCCAAAGTTAATTAAACAGTCAGTTAATTAGAAAATAACCGAAATCGTTTTTCCGCCGTAACTTCGGAGCAAACTGTCCGACAAAAACTATTTTTATACCATCTTAAAGTTCAAATTTTTACCTTTTCAATGATACTAATTTTATTTCTCTGACATTTTCCCTTCGATTGTTATTAATTTTTAAAAGTTCCAAAACTTTAAAATGCGTGCAGACGATTTTGAAATAACGAATATTTATAGCTACTCCGTTGCTAGGCAACGGTTAGACTTTGAACTAATTCACCTTTATTTCCAGCTTGGCGCTTGATACAGTTGCCAAATAGATTTGGCGATTGCTTAAATCGGAAGGTTACCGGAAAACGGTCTATGAATCCAAAATAAACAAACCAGGATCGTCCATTGACGTATATGATATGGTTGTCAGAGTTTTTATAATAGGAAGGTATATTTTGTCTTATGTATTCTTTTAAACAGTAGAAGCAGATGACATATAGCATGGTGGATGATATATTCCAAAGAGCAGATGATACCATTGAGTACAATGATGTAATTTACAGTAACAGAGAATTAAATTAGTCGTCCAATTATGTGTTATCAACCGTCAGAACTTTTGACTTCCCCTTTCTATATATAACGAAACATTTACATTCGTAAATTTAAAAAAAGTAGCAATTCAAATTCTTCGCGCACGAAGTCGCGGGTAACAGCTAGTATAGTATAAAAATAGTATCGCAACATAACACTTTCGAAATATATCACAAAAAAACCGCAAAACCTTGTTTAATTTTTAATTTAAAAAATTTAATTAACTTTTGGTCCTTTTAAAGTTGACAGTCATCCTTCACTTCTTTTTAAAATATTTACAGAAATAAAAAGAAATTTGTTCAAAGTCTCACCGTTGCCTAGAAACGAAGTATCATTAAATTTGATTTATTTAAGAATCGTCTTCTGTAATAATTTATTTATTACATTTTCAAAGATTATTAAAAGATGTAGAAAACATTTCACACATATAAAATTGGTATCATTGAAAAGGTAAAATTTTGAACTTTAAGATGGCATAAAAATATTTTTGGGAGATAATTTGCTTCGAAGTTAATACGGAAAAACGGTTTCGGTTAATTTCTAATTAACTGACTGTTTAATTAACTTCCGGACTTCGAAAAGTTGACAATAATCTTCCCTTTGTCTTAAATAATAAGTGTGCAAAGTTTGGTTGAGATTGCTGCAGTAGTTTAGGAGGAGATGAGGAACATACCCACATACACACATATATACCCATAATGACTTTTATTTATGTATATTAAAATAAGCAAAAATTCCATCCCTTCATAGACTCCATAATGGGCTCAGCTCATGTGATGGTACAATCACATGGCAAAACCTCCAATCATCTAACATCAGACTACACGTTGTCTATGATGTAATACTACAAGTGCCAAATAAAAGAAGCACAAGAAATTTCAAAATTACTATGTTCCTGGAAGTTAGTTCCTGGGAGATATGTTCCTCAAGTTGGACTCTTAGTTGAGACAAAACACCAACACATTCCCAAATCAGAGTTTGTTTTCTAATTACACAGCGAAGAAAATTGAACTGTCTAGGTCAGCGGTTCCCAACTTAATGGACCGCGGATATTTCCGTCGATATATACGAATCCACGTTATATGGAAGAGCGCTATACGAAAGTACATCGTTTCGTTAATCCATTTCCCGTAAATCCAGAACAAAAAATTTCATTCAGATGTAGTAACACAGTTTTCCCCGAAAACGACCCAAGAAATTAGACAAGAAGAGAACTTGGTTCTTGTAAATCAAATGAAAGCACTAACTTGAATCACCTTGAAGTAATGTGCCTAGATAGTTGCCTACTTTGCATATTTGAGAATCCTGCCCTTCTTACCAGTAATAAGGAATTGGATTACCTGTATGAGAACTAGTCGCATTTTTTCCTTCAATTTATACGAATCCACGTTATATGGGCGAGCGTTATACGAAAGTTCATCGTTTCATTAATCCGTTCTCCGTAAATCTCCAACAAAAAATTTCATTCAGATGTAGTAACACAGTTTTCCCCGAAAACGACCGAAGTAATTAGACGCGAAGAGAACTTGGTTCTTGTAAATCAAATGAAAGCACTAACTTGAATCACCTTGAAGGTAATGTGCCTAGATAGTTGCCTACTTGAGAATCCTGCCCTTCCTAGGCTTAATAAAGAATTGGATTGCCTGTATGGATTACCTGTATTATCTGTCGCATTACTTGTATTACCTGTCCGATTTATATGAATTCACGTTATATGTGAGAGCGTTATACGTAGGGTTACCATAATATTTTTACTTGAAATTCGAACACACCGGAGGGGGGATTGAAAGATCTTGGAGATGGGGGGGGGGTCAAAGTATAGTGTAAAATTATAAATGCTACCTCTTTCATAAAACTAGCACAGAGTTTGAGGAAGGGAAAACAATGTAAGAGAGACTTCAGATTGCAAAGAATATACAACTTTTATTAATGTAATATTAATGTTAATTATTAATGTTTAGTAATTCAAAATTATAGTAATGAAATACAGAATTAAAACAAAACTTTTAAAAACAAACATTTTAATTTTCAGTTCGAACTGGATCCTGGTAAAGAGGGCTCATCAACAATGGATGTAAACAGTGTAAGCAATGAATTTTCTTTCATTTGCTGATGTCAGCCTTTTCGAATACTTCAGATTTTCCCATTTATAATCAAATTTCTCTCTCGTCGCTTTCGCTGGTGTAAATCCGGACATTTTTAAGATCCAGAGACTAATCCGGATGTGAGTTTGAAATACGGACTGTCAGGACAAAATCCGGAAATATGGTAACCCTAGTTATACGAAAGTCCATTGTTTCATTAATTAGTTTCCCGTAAATCCCAACAAAAATTTTCATTCAGATGTAGCAACACAGATTTCCCCGAAAATGAACCAAGGAATTAGACACGCAGAGAAAAGAAATCTGGTGGGAGGTGACACAAAATCAGTCCGTTAATCATTTATGGGGTGTTTTAACACCCAACGACCACAAGCACGCCATGTTCAATGTCAGGTGCAGCATGGTAATGGAACAGGGGACATTTGTCTTAGCTTTTTTTTTTTCGTTCGAGTGGTACAGTAGCACAAGCACCCCGTGGCGTGCAGAACACGTAATGGGTTGGACTAACGGTCCCCTAGAAAATGTTCTTGGCAATCTTGATCCCATTTTCTGTGGAGACGGTGAAACCTCTAATTCACGGAAAGAAAGGTCATTGGATCATTGCCAGTTCCTTCGGGTAGGCGTCGCCCTTTCTTTTGTCACGGAATCAGAGAGTCAGAGGCTGGACGGAAGCAATAGCAGACGATTTTTTTTATTTTCTAATTCTCATTGTCTTTTTTAACGAGATATTATTTCGAGCGGGTCGGGGAATCTGGCAATGAAAAAGAATAAGCAGAAATCGAATGCGATTTAATCAAAGTATCGGCGATAAATGGAATATTTTTGGTTCAGGTTGCGTGGTCTCGGATTTCTAGTGATAAATAAAAGTGGATAATGGTTGATATGTGTTTCATATAGTAAAGTGATTTGGAAAATCGAAAAGTTATGCGAATTTCACAATTCATGAAAGTTTCATAAAGGCGGAAATTTTACGCTAAATATTTTTAGTTATTCAGCAGCAGGTTTCGCAATTCCTTATCATTTCTAATTTGTAGGGTAATAAGTATTTTATAAGAGCAATTAGAGTTACAAATTCTTAAGAATTGTAAGAGTAAAAAGTTTTCACTGAGCTTGAAATCAGTTCCAAATGATTAATGAAAGCTAACAATAATCTCATTTTAACTGAGATATGTTAACGTTAAAATTTTGACCTCTTCCTGGTCCACTCGTACTTGTAGCGTTATAGCGGTCGAAACATTTTTTAGCTAGTTATTTAATTGTGTTTTTATTACATTATCGAAAGCATTGTAGTGTCCTTCGTGATTCTTATTATCAGGTGGATAAAATTAAAGTGTTTGGACTTACATAAGCCATGACGTCACGACGATACGAAATTTTTACGACCTCAACCTCCCCCAGACAAAAATTCTAGATTAGCCATTGATAACAGAAGACGGTGAACACAGATAAAGAATGATAATAAAAAAAAGCTGGATTTTGACAAATGGGACAAGCGGATAAACATTTGTTGAACAAATGTCATTCATTTGTTTTAACCTTTTCGCGTTCATTGGTTTCGCATTGAAGCCACACATTGAACATTGTTTTACTGCGCATGGGCGAAACGTAGCTTAGTTTTTCGTTCATAACTTAAGAATCAGATATATAGGCTAACTTATATAAAAATTCCAGTTCAATACCATTAGTATTCAGAAAGATATCGGCATTAAAGAGCTAAATTGCTTAATGATGAGGGTTCTTGCACAAATTGATATTTTTTAAAAAATTGAGTCTTCGAAAGTATTGAATTTTACGAAGGTTGAATTTCCTGAATACTCACGTATTAAATTCATAATTTAAATTGCATTTCGATGATAACTTATTCGAAGGAAAAAATAGACCGTTACCGTTCATTGGTTTCACTGTGAAACCACAAATTTCTTGAAAATAAAAAAATGCTAAATTTTTTTCCTTTATATATTTATGATCTGCTGCATGTCTAATACGCATTTGTGAAATAAATTTAGTAATTTTCAGAACGAAATATGTTGTGAACTTGAAAGGTTTGAAAGAAAACCGTGTGTCGTGAGTCACGTCTTTAATCACCTGTTTAAAGCGACCCTGTCATGTCTAGTAATAGCAATTAGGCAGAAACACAAACGGACCTGGGGTTTTTTGCCTTTCTATGCAACTGGGAGAGCGAATGCGTCGGGGTCAAAGAACCCGGCTTTATTCAATTCACAATAAAATAAACAATGCTTACTTGAGGAAAGAAACACTGTTTTGGAAATTCGCCAGCCGGGCAAATTTAACAATGCTGTCCTGTCTCCGGGCCTGTGTGATACATGGCAAAGGTGGATTGACCTTATTTTAATTTTTCTTTTTTCGTTTCAGACTTTTCCACGTTCTTAAAATGCACTGCTTGCTGATTTATTTCCATGATAACTGAATGATGCCTAAAACAACTTTTATTTGACTTCGTGACTTATTTTCTATTTCGAGATTTGTTAAACGGTTAAAGTTTGCTTTTCACCGCTTCGCCAGCAACCATGACTTGCGTACCGAATTATGGAATTTTTGATAGTTAAATCTGCATTTCAATCAAAGTACAGTGAAGCAACATTTTACGTTTCTCATTTATACGTCGTCTCATCACAGTCCCGATTCATTCGCATTCATTGTAATGATACATCACTTCGTTTATACGACGAAAAGCTTCGGTTATACGTCATTTTGTCCCGCTCTAAAATGCGCATTTTTTTTCTGCATCAGTCATTATTTCTCCGTTCCTATGAAGAGAACAACTTTTCCAAGAAAGCATGGGGCGGGGGCGTAAGATCTTTTCCTCCACACCATTTCCAAATAAAGGCCTAGCGGCATGCACATAAATCGAATAAATTACGAAATGTATAATTAGTGCTCAAGGTATGCAATAAAGGTACGATTTTTCACATTTTTACGATGAATGTTTAAAATTAAAATTTATTTATTGATTTCCATACTATGCTATATGAAGAGACAAGTATATCTTAAAAGACTTTAAAACTATTGATTTTAAATGAATTTGCATTAGTATCATCAAATTTGTAATAATCAAAGTTGTTTAGTAAAATTTCGATTATACGTACGTCTTTTCATTTACGCGTTGTTTCTCGTCAGTCCCTTGAAAGACATATAAACAGTGATTCGCAGTAGCGATTAACTTAAAACACAATATTCAATTTAACACGATTAAATATCTCAAGTATCTTTTCTTTTATAAGCGATTAAACTTTGCTTTTAACTACAAATCTGACGTTAACTGAATTGCAGAATTTTTGGTAGTTAAATCTACAATTAAACCAGAGATAATTTAATTTAAAAGAGGCAAATCACTTGGACACGGTTAAGTATCTCAGGTATCCTTTAAGATCTTATGTGAGTTGAAGTAAGAATAAATGTCCCAAACAGGATGTGTTATTTAATTTGGAAGTAAAATAAATTCGTAGGTCAAGTGGTTGAATCTACTCATATTCTTTTTTTTTCATTGGCAAATTTCGTATGCAGAAGAACATCGATTATCTGGGCCTCTATCAACCGGTCTCTATTAACTGAGCCAGTGCCAGAAAATCGAACTACGTTTTTCAATTTCAGAAAAGGATGCCAAAGTTGTCATAGAAGTCATTTTCACGATGCGAAGGCACGTAAAAGATCGGTAGTCATAATTATAAGCCACTAGTAGTACGCGCATGGCGTTGCCCGTGGAATCAGGACTTCAACAAAATGAAGAAAAAAAACGCTCCCACAATGACATGAAAAGTTCTGAAAACTGGACAAAAGATACACATTATTGATTTTCCCGCTTATTTTTCTTCGCGACATTTCAACTGTAGAAAATCAATACAGAGTACGTTAATCCGAAACAATATTAAAAAAATGCAACGTGAAAATGTTTATTATACAACAAGCCAAATATAAAATCGAAGTCATTCAATTGAAGGTTATGACGTCACCCTGCCCGGCAACCAATGAAATTGCCCGTAAAATCCCGGAGATGTGTCGAGGGAGCAAGCCTCGCTAGAGGAAAAATATCTTTCAACTTACCAGGAAAAAATAATTAAGAAAAAACGGGAAAGATATTTTAACCGTTCTTGTTTTAAATCCGACAGAACCGTTGCAGTTATAAGCTGAAAAAAATTGAAAATAATAGTGTTCTTAGAACGTTGGATGCAGCAAATTTAAAAACGAAAATAAAACTTCGATGGCAAAACTGACTATTTTTTAAAAACTTTGAAAATGATATCTTTATTAGAACATCGGTTGCAAGAGTGTTAAGAATTCCGGAAAATTTTATTTTTGAAAAGTGACTATTTTTAAAAAAATTCTTAAAATTCAGTAAATTACGTTAAAAATTCAAAACTAACTTCATTAGAACGGAAATCGTGTGCTCTTTTCGATGGTGTGTCTATTTTTTTCGTACAATTATTCAAAACCATTCTATTTAGAAATTAGTGCGAAAAATCAACCAAAACAACACAAAACATTAAATAAAAAATTTTCTAGATTAAATTTTAAAATTCCGGCTTCGAGGTGCATTGAGTCACCATTAAGACTACCTATGTGCCAAATTTCAAGGCTGTAAGTGCGATAGATTCGTCTGGACGTCGGAAGCACACACGCAAGCGCACACACACACACGCACACACACACACACGCACGCACACACACACACACGCAAACATTGCCTTTTATACGTATAGATAGACTAGCAATACGCGCACGGCGTTGCCCGTGGAACCAGGACTTCAACACAATGGAAAAAAAAAAAAATCTGCAAACAAAACAAACGATACACATTATTGATTTTCCCGCTAATTTTTCTTCGCGATAATGACATTTCAAATGTAGAAGAACAATATAGAGTCCTTTAATCCGAAACAATATTAAAAAAATTGCAACGTGAAAATGATTATTATACAGCAAGCAAAATATGCGAGACATCAAAACCACGTTAAGATACTGCCGAAAATAATAATCGAAATCATTCAGTTGAAGGTTATGACGTATCCTGCGCTCTGCACCGTCAGCCAAAGAAATTGCAACAATGCATGTTGGGAAGGCTCCGAAGAATCATCCGCGGGAGAATGCTTACTAGAGAAAAATATCTTTCAACAGACCAGGAAAAAATTAATTAAAAAAAAACGGGAAAAAATTGAAAATAATAGTGTTATTAGAACTTCGGATGCACCAAATTTAAAAACGAAAATAAAATTTCAATGGCAAAACTGACTATTTTTAAAAATTTTTTCAAAATTCAGTAAATTACGTTTGAAGCTCAAAACAAACTTCATTAGAACGAAAATTGTTCGATCCGATAGTGCATTGATTGTTTTTCGTAAACGTGCCAATAATGACCCAAAACAGCACAAAGCATTAAATAAAAGATTTTCTAGAATGAATTTTAAAATTCCGGCTTCGATGTGCATTGAGTTACAATTACGTCTACCTGTGTGCCAAATTTCATGGCTGTGAGTGCTATAGATTTGTCTGGACACCGCACGCACGCACACAAACATTGCCTTTTATAAGTATAGAAGAAGTTATTCAGAGAAAATATAAAACCATATTCCATTCTTAGGCATTTTAATATTGAGGTAGGCAAATTCCATGCATTTTCATGAAAAAAATGGCACTGTAAACGAGACTGGAGAAAATTCGCGCTGTTTCTAAAAATCCATGTAATACGTTTGACAACTATTGAAAGAGTTTGTTAAAATGCTAATAACTGACAGCACTTGGCAACAATTTAAAATAAATAATTTTGGAAAACCTTGACGAAAGAGAATATGTCTTTATTTAAAATTTGGTTTCTAATAACCGCGTTTTCGACTATTCGAGGTGATTAACGGGTTTATTCTGGTACCTCCGGTTGGGTTGGGAGACGTCACTTTTCCCGCACTTAACCCCCGGGAAAAGTGCCCCCCCCCCCCCCAACCGGGGGTACCAGAATAGACCCCTAAGATTCCAATCAGTTCAAATGATCGAGGTTCTACTGTATTAGGTGTCCAGTAAGTTTGGAATAACAATAAAAAAAATCAAATTAACGTTTGAAAATCTTTGTAATATAGTGGAGGAAACAGTATTAAAAATGAAATGTATATATTTCATTTTATATTATTACGTTCATTTTCCTGTTTATATCAACTATCCCTAGGGTTGCCTTACGTCCCATATGTACGCCACTGTCACCGTATTTCGCAACTCAGTCCCTCAATCCCATGTTAATATTTGTCCCTTTTTTGTCCCGTTTTCTCTCTACACTATGAAACTGAGTATATGCAAGAGAAACGGCTGAAGTGTTTTGCAGATACAAAGTATATTGATCAGAAGTCATGCCTAATAAGGCCATGCCAATACGTATTTGCTATTCCAACCCGCAATGCAGATGTGGAGAGAATACTTTCCCTAATGCCAACTCAATGGTCGGACGAAAGAAACAAATTGTCAATGGAGGCAAATGAAGCAATTTTGATTTGTCATTATAACTCTAAAATGACTTGCGCCCCATTTTATAATTGTGTGAAAAAAAGAAACTGATATGCTTAAGAAAGTAAAATAAACTGTAAAATATGACTGGGCTAAAAAGTATTAGCCTTGCACCTTTTTCATAAGCTTTTATTCAACTTGTTTTAAGCTTTTATCCAACTTGAGTGTCTTCAATTCATTCAGCGAAAAAAGACAAAATAAAAATTAATTTTAACATAATTTAAATGAAATTACGGGTACAATTTCATTCTTATTATTTTTAAATTTGCTAAAATATTTTATTTCAGCTTTTTTTTTTGTTGTTGTTGTTCTTAAGGGTTTTTTTTTTTTTTAAATTTCATCTTAGGTCCAAAAAAGACCACATTTCCCAAATTTCAGAATGAATAATTCTGTGCTTGGAACTGAAATGGTTAAGTGAAAATAAAAACATCACTTGTCAGAAGTGGGATTCGAACCCACGCCCACATAAGTGGACT